>JAOEHQ010046895.1:0-11204 GCA_025447715.1 Asclepias incarnata
ATACGGTACGGGCGTTGCCCTTAGCCCAAAAAAAACGAAAATTAAAAAGTCGTCAAAAGTATATCAGATGACCTCTCAAATGAAAGAGGACGGAATTTTAAGAACAACCCTTTTCAACTTTCTATCAACAATAATCACACTGTCGTCGGCACCACCATCACCGCCCATTTCCGCCGCCACCACACCGCCGCAGCTACGATCTTTGCCGTCACATTCCGCGGGCACAGTCTAGTATTAGTTGAAAACGATGATTAGCACATAAAATTTTTTTAGATTAATAACTTTTTAAAAGTTGAAACATTTTAATAGTTTTAAAATTTGAATCTTTTATTCATTATATAATTCCTAAATAATAGATTTGACCAAATATCCCTTAAATAATGGATTTTAGTAATCCACATAACATCACAAAATACTAAAAGGAAGAGAAAATGACAAATAAGCATAAAACTTAGTTGGCACTTAAAAACAATAGCCACATAGAAGCAAAATTATCCTTGCATAATTAGATATAAAGAAAAGATGTGATAAAGCGTTAATATAGTAAATTTTTGATTTGTCTAGTGCTAGTATGACTCGGCAAATTAAGATTTATACAATTTTTAGTGTAAATATTAACTTGTTAGAAATTTAACTTGTTACAAATTACAAAAAATAAATGATTATTTAAAGTAGTAAATGTTTAAGTTTAAATTGATACTAATAAAAATAAATAATTTTTAAAAAATAAGTTTACAATTAACTAGGAATAACTATTGGTTTTATTTTTGAATGGGAATGGGCATGGGTTTTGAAATCCACCACCTTTTGTAACTTTGGAATTTTGCATTGATAGCTTTGATATCCAATTTATAATCTCAAAGCGTTAAAACAAACACTTGTTTTCTCTCCGGATATACAATTGTGAACAAATAGAACTAAGTTCAAACTCAACTTAAATTAAATTAATTACTACAATATTACTTATAAATTTTTTTATTAAACTTTAGTCCTATAAATATATATGTATATATATAAGTAAATTAAAATAACGACATTAAAAGAGTATAAATGGTTGCATATGTAATGATATTTTAGTCAAAAGTTAATTGGCCTCTCAACTAAACATATACTAAAATTGTAAACTGTTCAGGCCCTTAGACTTAAATTTTTGACTTCGCCACTAGTAGGGATATACTTTCTTTGTGATTAAAGTATCTCGTTTTTTTATTTATATAAATGAACTTGTATAAATATTATAAATAGAATTTTTGTTGTATCATCTATACTCCTTAATATCTATACTCCTTAATAAAGGAGGAACCCTCCTTTCTTTTTCTCAAAAAAACATACTGAAGTTCTTATTTTGCCCATATCATTTATTAACTAATATCTATATTTAACCGACGGTCGACGAAATCGGCTGCTGACCACCATCACCTTTTGATGCATGTACTGAATAAAGTTTACGAATTTCATATACACTATAATTTTAAAAAAAAATAGAAATCATCCACCACCGCGCATCGTGCGGGTATATTTCTAGTTAATCATCATAAATATTACATTTCTAGTTATCGTGCCCATCGAGAGATTTTACTGTTTTGTACAATTAACTATTTAACTTTCACCTGATTGCCTCTTTTTTTTTTCTTTTTTTTTTTGTCATGCTTTAAACTAAAGCTTAATTTTCATTTGTTTTTTGTTTTTGACAATAAACTATATCTAACTTTGGGTTTTAACTTTTAACTTCTCTTTTTTGTTTTTTTTTTGTTCTAGCATTTTCCTTTTTAGTCATGCTTTTACCTAATGTTTATTTTTCATTTGTTATTTGCTTTGTATAATTAACTATATCTAACTTTGGGTTTTAACTTCTATTTATGAGATTTTTTTTTCCCGGAACTTCGGTTTTTCCAATTATTATATGTTATGTTGTTATCTCACATATAGTAAGATATTATATAATTATTATCAAAGTGTCATTGTTTTAGTTAATGTAACTATTATTAAAGTGTTGTTATTTGCATTAGCGAAAATATAATTATATGTTATGTTCGTACATAACATTATATAATTGTTATCAAAGTGTCATTTTTTCTTTAATATAAAACTATATTGCGATCAATGGTTTTTTTAAGTTAGAAAAAAAGATACACACAACAACGCACGGGCATAATCTCCTTGTTGTCATACATTTAATAGCATATTAATTATTTTATTTAACAATATCTTTTTAATCTGTGTTGATGACCATAGAATATCTATGCATCACATGAAAATTTATATTCTAAAATAATCAGACCAAGAGGTAAATAAATAAATTTTTTAAATAAATTTTCTCATACAATCTCCGTAATACTTTTCTTGTTAAAAACAATTAACAGTTTAATATATATTATAATTATAAAATGGGAAAATGTTATATGCTGCTAACATTATATATACTGCACACACATAAATATTTTAATAATAAAAAGCCCCCCCATGATTTTAATGTTTCCCCTCACAAACATTCACAAACATCACCTAACTATATACTGTTAACATCATATAAGTTATCCCCTTAATTATTACTTTCGAAATACCATACAACTATATGAGTTATTCTCTTAAATTATGCTGGTACTATGCTAGTGTATCCAAATATCGCAAGTTGCATATTATTGAAAATAGTTGTGAATTTTGTTCTTTTAGGCGGGATTCAATCCACCTCCGGTTACAACTCAGCCTACTCCCAAAGTCTTCGTTCCTACAACACCCCCGATTATGAGAAATGCTGATCAATACCAGCAGCCACCAACTTTGGGTTCACAGCTATATCCTGTATGTATATATAGTTTTCTTATAATTTTTAACTAGTGTTTAGTTAAGTGTAAAAATTCCAACTGTTAAAATCTCATGATGCATTCGCTGACCAGTCTCAGGGGAATGCTAACTCTGGCTACCAACCTGGACCTCCGGGACCTGTTTCAGTTGGTCCGGTCCCATCTCCCATGGTTCCAACTATCGGGCCAAAGATATCCCAGGGTGTGACCCCACCAGTGAGGGGATTTATGCCTGTTAATAATACAGGATTGCAAAGAACTTCCTCAGCTCAAATGCAACCCCCTACTCCACAACCCGCTGCACCTCCTGCAGCTCCTCCAACTGTACAGACAGCTGATGTGACAAATGTACCAGGTAATATCGTTGTTTATTTTCATTCTTCCAATTTCGGTAAAAGCTAATTAATATAATTCCGTGTTCAGCCCAACAAAAGCCAGTTATTGGAACTTTGACTAGACTTCTCAACGAGACATCAGAAGCATTGGGAGGTTCAAATGCCGTTCCAGCTAAGAAACGTGAGATCGATGACAACTCGAAGAAACTCGGTGCCTTGTTTGCCAAACTAAATAGTGGTGATATATCCAAAAATGCTGCCGAAAAGCTTGTGCAGCTCTGTCAATGCTTGGATCGTGGTGACTTTCCTACTGCCCTCAAAATCCAGGTATGTTTCTTAAACTCTCAAACCTAGAGGTGAAATTTTTGACCCATTTACTTTTAAGCAGGTTGATTTTGATCTATGTTTTATATCTTAATGGGAGAAATAGGAAAACTGGTCAAAAAGGTGCCAAAAGTATATTTTAGTGAATACAACCTACCAAACTGCTTTATTCATAATATCGGAGTAGTATTGTAATAAGATAGTTTTTTTTTTGTAATCATATTTAATGCCGAAATTATTTATTGGGTTAACCGAAAAGGTTTTACAATCTAGTATTCATATTTTGGCATAGGTGGATCTTACCACAAGTGACTGGGACGAGTGCAGTTTCTGGTTAGCAACTCTGAAACGAATGATCAAGATTAGGCAAAATGTCAGATAAACCAAGAGCTCTACTTTAAGCGACCATGTCGACCATGGCATGTAATTTTTCCATATATCCGGTTGCTAATGCCGTTTACATATCTTGTCTTTTGTACACAAGAACTTGGTCGTATAAGTGTGTAGCAGAGTTTAGTTCTTGTCACTTCTTTTTACTTCTCTGAGGATATTGCCCGGTTTCATTATTTATTTCTTCTTACTTGTCTGATACTCTTATAAAGCAGTTAGGTCCCAGGATACTGAAGGGATTATAGTATTTTGGTTATCTTATTGATGTATGGAGAGGCTAGAATTGGTTCTCTTGAATTTTTTATAGATGACATAATTTTGTCAC
This sequence comes from Asclepias incarnata, assembly GCA_025447715.1. Taxonomy (NCBI): domain Eukaryota; kingdom Viridiplantae; phylum Streptophyta; class Magnoliopsida; order Gentianales; family Apocynaceae; genus Asclepias; species Asclepias incarnata. Next base: position 4,179 of record JAOEHQ010046895.1, read on the forward strand.
AAGTTTTGAGTGTGCTAGACTATTTAGACACAATGTGTTATTTTATGACCGTAACTTTTTTTGTTTTTTTTTTTAACCTTTTTTTTGTTTTTTCTTTCTTTTTCCTTTTGTGTTATTTAGACATGCACTACACATTAATTGCTGGACAACTCCAATAAGACTACAAGCATAACCATGAACCTACGAATTCAACACTTCACCCAACAAACTGTACCTATCTCCCGCTGACATTTCATGCACGACCTTGCTCTCATACCAATTGTTATTTACTCATCTCCAGGAGCGCCATGTGGCATTCTCATCACGATGTTTTGGGAGTACTTTTGAATCATATGACAGTTTTCGGCATCCAGACTCCTTGTTCGAAAAGTAAAAGGTAACAGACTGGGTCAAGTGGGATTTGGGTACTAGATTTGGTTAAGGGGTTGCCTATCAACACAACTTATAATAAGCCCTATAAATCGGGTATCATTGAAATGCAAAACTCTAACCCTGGTAACCTCCATAGCCATCTTCAAGCATTTGGACAAAAACCTGTCCGGAATCTTTAAAGCGTTCATGTGTGGATCAGTTGTTAAGTAGATCTACAATCTACATTGCTTGCTGTTATCTGAATCGTCCTTTGGTCAATGGTCGAATTCAATCTCTCTTGTTTGTTGTTATTAATTTTTCTACATACATGCACCTGGATGTTAATACTTTTCTTTTAATGTCATTTACGTTATCTCTGTTTTCTTTTGATAAAATCTAACAAATCAAAACACTAACCATTGAGACCTTTATCTCAGGGAAATGCAAACTTTAGTTACTAACCTTGACCAGATGTCCAGAGGCCCGGTTTCACTTGGCCTGGTCGTGGCATTATAACTCCAACCTTTAAAGCCTAAAATTCCACACGCATTTAATTTCTAGGAAATGCAAAAACTAGTTACCAACTCGGAGCTAGCCCAACCCCGTCTACAGCTCAAGTTAATCATATCCAGCGTGCATCCTACAACGAATTTCCTTACGCCTTACTTGCTTCATGTGTTTGATTACTCTAAATTTGTAATCACTGTTACCTATTCCATAGATATGCATTTGTTAAGTTTACGGTCTTCTCTAAATTTGTTTCAAACATTTAACCACCATGCTATTACCTATCCATTGTGGAAACTCTAGTACATTTCAATTGTTCTTTGGCTCAAATAATATTATTAATTTCCATGCTTGACATATCTACCAAGAAATGTGCGACTGTAAAACTGGTTTTACCGTACTTAAACAGTAAAACAAAGTTGATCAATTTTAATCAAATAAATTACTTTTTGGCCAACTATTTTGTTAATCAAGTGTCTACGATTTTGTAGAGTCAGCGTGAGAAGCAAGCCATTTTTCTACTACGACCATCAATTCTTCAGGCTTGTATATTGCTACAGAATGACCAGCACCCTGCAAAACCGATAGCTTGTTTAGATACTAATTCGTCTTCAAAGTTAACAAGAATACTTACGCCGATGCGCAAAATAAGTTTTACCTAGACTTGGAAACTTACAAGTGACTTTACTTTCTTGAGAAACATTTTGACAGGTAAAATTTGGGGAAAAAAATATATCAGAAACACATAACTTTTTGGTCGAGCCTCCAAATATATAAAAGATCGAACTTACCTTAATAGTTGCATATTTCAAACTGTAGTTGGCTTCGGAGTATGTCTTCTCATATCTACATGACAATAAAAATTAGAATGACCACTACACATGGAAATATTAGTTGCAATCCTGTGTGTGAAGACACAAAAATATCGTAGCATAAATGTATCATTTCCAGAAACAGTAAAAATCACGACACACCGTATGTCAAAAAGCATTAGGAACTAACTATGAACTTACCCGGCAACTTGAGTACGAACGAACCATGGTTTCCATGGGCTTTCGACTCTAAGATTGAGACTGTTTATCCATTGCTTCACGCCGATATATGGAAAAGTCATGTCATGATCACCACTATATAAATCAATAAAACGCCCTTTTAATATATAGACTACTAGAAAGAACTCATATTATAAAACTTCTACGGGTTATCTGATATTGACACAATATTAATTTTATTTACTGGTCAATACATTAGTATCAGTTATAAATATGTTACAACCATTAAGCAAATGATGTAGCATAAACATCCATGGATATGTTATGGGGAGCATAAACAAAGTACTCTTTCGAAAAAATACACTATTCAAAAGGGCAGAAGCCGCAGAACCTTAGGCCTGGTCTGAAAACAACTCTGGTGGTTTAGCCCGACCAACGGGCTTAAAATCAATCATTCAGGCTTCATATTCGATTTTTTTTGTTATTGTTTCAAGATTCTTTAGTTTTCTTTTGGTTTTCTAATTATAAAAGTTCCGAATCAAGAGTGTCTGATAATCACACTCTATCTTAACTAGAAAGCTGCAGTTATTTTTTAGTACAAGTTTACTCTGGAATTTCATAAATTTGGCCGACTCTCCCAGAGATGTATAGATCGGGCTGGACTTTATGATCAATCCGTGTCTGATTCCATGATTGTAAGCCTAATTAACGAGGCTTCAATATTATCTTTTGTTCGCTACGGTTTACCATAGTAGACATAATGAGTTTATTAGGCTTGCTAGGAAGGAGGCACGGATATAACTAGTTTGAGGTAGAGGGAGAGAGTGAGAGTGATCACGTACTTGATGATTAAAGCATGGCATTTTTTATTGATAAGTTGTTTGTGGTAGGCTAAGCTGCTGAAGATATTATAGGAGTAATATATGGTGTCTGCCTTCCCAAATCTACCAGCGATGCTTGTGTTGCTGAACTGAAATTTGTCTACTGTTCCCTGGACATTCACAATACAAATGTTTTAACATCTCTGCAATTAGCACTCTTGATCGAATATCCTAATCGACACTAACAATTCCAATGTGACTATCCTTTTGAGAAAAGATCGATTGGTACATTCTATTGAAATTATTTTTGTTTAGGAAGTCAATTATTCTACACAATTCCAAAAATATTTACAGTCTGTCCACCATTGGACTAGAACCCACAATCTTTTGGTTGATGGGTCACGGGTCACCTGAACGTATCGCTACGCCGAGGCCCTAACAAGTAATCTTTTTACCACAAGTTTCTGGGCTATGTATATCAGCAGAAACTGTACATTACATCAAGGAGTGACCATCTTAGAGTTATGGTAGACATAATCACCCAGATGTGTATTGAGATGCATGATAGGTCGATGTACATCTTTATTTTGTTATGCACAATCATTATCATTGATCATTACCATTATCAAATGTTAATTGTTCGATTTGAAACATATATATGATTAACATACCTTACGAATGTGAAGAGCTTGTCTTACGGCTTTAGTGTTTGCCCAAATATTAGCATAGGAATAAATGGAGTCCTATAAAAAGAAAATATGCTGTTAAAAAGGACTTCAAAATATATTTAGAGAAGAATGTGCATAACAGGAAGGTTTAGGATTTACCCGACAAATTAGTTTAGGATCTTGTCGATCACAAAATGGGTCTAAGACATGAAATAGGTTAATTCGAGCTATACACTGCAAACGGAAACATGTATAACTTAGACATATTTAAAAGTTGCAGACAATTCATTAATCGACTCACCTCATTCACTGGTTGAAGACTATTTAAACACATTGTGTTGTTTGGATCTACATATATGTATTTACCTCCACAATGTTCTTTCGCTGGCTGCAAAAGTTAACAAAATTCAAAAGTGATTAAAAAGAAAAGAAGAAAAAGTACTATTAGAATTATGGTATGAATGACCCGGCTCGTTCACAGTGTACCTCATATATTTCATCTTCTATAAGTGCAGCTCGATAAGCAAACTCAATTCTTGAATTAAAATCTAGGAACTTATCTGTAAGAGGGTTCACGATCAAGAAACCCTACATCGACCATGTACATGAAATAGATCGAATAAGTTAAATTGTCTATAATATTGAAGTTTATGTAAGATATTGGCTTACTTTGATGTTCAATCTGGGTTGAATATTCCGTTCATTGCCTACAAAAAGGAAATGTGATAGTAAAACATTATGTTTCACAACCATACTAACTAACTTCCTAATAGCTAATGTCAAATATGTCATAAGAAATTGTTTTCGGTTTTTTAAGAAAATGTTGTATGCCCGTTTTTGAACCAGATAGACGATTGCTAACCGTCATATATTTTTGAAACAACTCCTGGAATGATAATTCCCATGTATGAAATCCCCGTAATGAACAATGGATTCTTTACAAATGTAGGATGGTCCATAAGCCACTACAAATTTCACCAAAACACAATCAAACGCCAATGAATTATTCTTGAGCAAACTTGTCATGTAAACTAAATAAAGACAATAACAACATGAGACACTTCTTGCACATATATAGTTCAAAATGTCATTGCATTTGTCTTTCTTTAACCAAGTTATCGTATAAATTTTGATTGGATTATATTGGAGGTCTCTGAGTTATGCTCTTTCAATACATGGAAAGTACATATTATAACACATAACATTTGACCAAATTTTATGCTATGGCAATTTAATGTATGTACGTCTTACCTTTCTTATAAAATCGTATGCATGAGTAACTACTAAGGAATCATTGCTCCTCGACGATTCCCATGTTTTGGCGTACGAAAATCCAGTGCCAACAGGTAGATCTATGAATATGATGTTAGCCTTCTGCAAATTAGAACACTAGATGCACTTAGATCATTTCATGATATACCTATGAAGACCTACATGAAGCATATACCAAAGATATATGGATGTATTATGTATATATATCATAAGTAGACGAAAGAATCGAAGTTAACCTTTGTCCATGAATACGGGTTCACTTTCAATGTTGCTTCAGTCTTTGTTTCGTTTGTGTATTTGAAGTTAAGTGGACCTTCAACAACAAGAAGCTCAACATATATACAGAGAACTACGGATTGAAGTGGGTTATTTCAAAGACATCTACGTAACCACTTAACACGCAAATTGTAAAAATACTAGGGAGCATATACTCATGCCATACATGTTGATAAATTGACCACAATATACAAGTGTGTGTTGTTTTTTTTTTTTAACCTTGGGTGTCCCACTCGCTTTGCGAGTAGATTAATCCCAAGAGCTGACTCGCTTTTGCGAGCCCAAAGTCAGATCAGGTGAACCTCCGCGACCACTAGGGTATCTCTTTTTAAGGAACCAGATATTGAACCCGTGACCTATAGGGAGTTTCACCCTTTTTGGAGACACATGTCTAACCATTGGACCACCACCCTAGTGGTTCACAATATACAAGTTTTATTACACATTATACAAGCACTTAATACACAGTTGTAATAAATTAATCAAAATATGCGGTAAATGTGTAAAACTGTTATATTAGATTAGCTTAATTTTTTGGTCAATTTTTGCTATTTTTTTTCTTAGTAAATGGAACTTGTTCAGGTTATACAATGATGACGAGTTTTTATCAGGGTATCTTAATGACTATTTCCAGTCATTTATTTGATTACCTCCAAAATGTTTACCTAACAATGTTTGAACATAAGACATTTTTAAGAAAACAAAATGTCTAACCATTAAGCTATGTTGGCTTTGTTCTTTTCTGCGTCGTTTTATATATTTATGTTCCTTTAAATAGTTGAATGGGACAAATTAAACTTTAGACTTGAATCATTTTGGACGCTATATATATATATATATATATTTTTTGTGTCCCCACTCTAAAAGAAAAAAAAATCAGCATTACAAGTATATAATTTTAATTTCTTTACAGTTTATGCTTTTGCCATTAGCTAATAGAACATCTAACGGCGTGTTTGGATTGCGTTTGAAGAAATTATATGATTATTTCGTTTGCCAAAAACAAATAATCAGTATTGTGTTTACATAGAGAAAACGGAGTTTTAAAGAAATAGGTAAAGACATGCTTTTTCAAAACGCTTTTTCAAAACGCAGTTTTGAAAAAACAAAATTCATTATGAAAACGCAATGAAAAACACCCCTAAAGTAGAAAGCTAACCATTAAAACCAACTATTGGCGCATAGGGTACTGGGTGCCTAGGTCACCAGCTAAGACCCCTAAATGACCGCTAAGTGATAAATACTACTACAAAACTTAGATATTCCAACGGAAAATAACTGTCGAAAAATGCTGACATAATTCCCACAGATATCCATATAGCATTTTTGATACCAACAAAATAACGATAGAATTACCGCAAAATTCCGATAAAAAATATCTGTTGGTACGTTTTTCATATAGCGAATTAAGCTTTTTTATACTTTACGTTGGATATCCATTGGAAAATTTGTAAATATACCGACAGATTTCTGACAGATATGTAAATTTAAATAGCTAATGTCTTATAAATATGTTCTGTCGGAAACTTTGTAAACATACAATAGAATTATAAATTTTAATAGTTAACTTTGTTTAAATATGTTCCGCCGGAACCCGTCCGAAACATTGTAAGAATACTGACGAATTAATATGTAAATTAAAAAATAAAAAAAAATAAAAAAACTAATTTCATATAGATAGGGTCTGTCAGACAGATAATTTTAATAAAGTATACTAACTTTAGTATATGCTTATTTAATTTCTACGGATATGTCGAATACTTATACTTAAAAAGAGTTTTATCTTTTGATTGGAACCGGTTACCTTTGATTATTTATACATAAAAACATATATATACTCATAAAAACGATTGTCATTATATATATATGGGAAAAGTGAATGTGTGGTTGTCATGTACCCAAGCTAGGTATAGAACCCCCTCACATATCAATTTTTTTAATATTTGTTGTATACTAAATAAATGACCTGGGTCCCATGAATTTTATGGATTAAAAAACTAAGATGTGAGGGGTTCATACCTAAGCTAGGTACATGACAGCCTTATACTCCTCACCCTATATATATATATATATATATATATATATATATATAGGGGAAGGTTCTTGTGAGAACCTTTCTATTTACGAGAACCGTGAGAA
>JAOEHQ010046896.1:0-11204 GCA_025447715.1 Asclepias incarnata
CGAACAACAAATACACAGAAGAAGAAGAATAAGAAGAGGACAGAGGGAGGACAGAGAGACAGAGGATAGAGAGAGAAAAGATGAGAACCTTGGTGGAGAGATTGTGGTGGCCGGAGATGTTGGTGGCGCCGCTGAAGTTACAGGTTGTTCATAGTTGCAGGTCCAGATGGACCAGATCTTGAAGGATGGTGAGGAGGGAGGCTGGTAACTTGTTAGTATATATATAATTTGGAGAAGATAGCAAATAATACAAAAGATGATAAATTACATTAAAGTCGCTTCGAAACTTTAATCTAAAAGTTTTATTTTTTTAATAACGCTATTTTCCCCATTGTGTTGTGCAAAACCATTTATATACATGTATGTCTAGATTAAGACACTTACAATAATTTTACTTATTTAGTCAACTAGTTCTTATTACCTAACCCTTCTAGCAAGAAATATGGTCATCCAATAAAATCATGTCATGGGTCACATGTAGAGTCCAAGACATGTACTTATGTTGTGGAAAATAGGACATGGCCATCTTTTTTTTAGTACAACAAGGAATACAATTAGCTTGTTTAATTATAGGGATAATCATCTATGCAGTTAACAGCATAGCCGCTGCTCTCCCATCAACAAAATCAATTTTGCCACGTGAAAAAAAAAAAAAAATTTTGTGAGAACAGCTGCACAAAAAATTTATACAGCTAACTGTATATATAATATATGATATCCCCTTAATTATAATATATACTTCTTTTATGTGGACGGTAACATAAATTTGTTTAAATATGTTCCATGTCCTATTTCCCACATGTGGACTTGTACTTATAGGTGTATGTTTTTATATGGACTACAGCTACTTGAACTTGTGTTTTTAGTTCCTCAGTTTGATTCTCTATAACTTCATTAACTAGTTTGGCAGCGGAAATTTCAGCATCAACTAACAACGATCACAAATAGAGTTCCTTATCACGCATAAGATGAAAATATCAAATATGAAAACTTTTATTATGGATCTGCCATTAATATTATATATATATATATATATAGGGGTGGATTAGATTTAGAACATCTATTTTAAAAAGACCAAAAGAACAATTCTCAGCCACACATTTTCCTTCCATCTATATTTTTTTTGGTATGGTTTCGTTTTTTTTTATAATAAAAACCCATTCAAAAAAAAAAAAAAAAAAAACTTCAAATTTTTTTCCCCTATTGGTTATGTGTTGAAAACGGATGGATACGGTACGGACGTAGCCCTTAGCCGAACGAGCATAACCCGTTCAGGGGGGCTTCGCCCTTATCGATCGTAGACCCCAAGAGAATTTATAAAGGGGTTTGAGGCTGAACACATTTGTGAATGATTTGGATTTGATGGACGGCGATCTAAGAGATGGTGGTGGTTTGATACGATACGAGCGCTGCCCTTAGCCGCCATAGTAATGGTGGTGATGGGGAAGAAGGCCGGTAGTGGTGTTGGTGGCGGAAGCGGTAGAACGGTGGTGGGGTGGGGGGTGGGGGGAATAAGAAGGGGAGATAGGGAGGGGAAATGTGTGGCTGAGAATTGTTCTTTTGATCTTTTTGGAAGGGGTGTTCTAAATCTAACTTATATATATGTAGATATAGATTTGCTTTATTGATTAAACTAAATTATGACCATCTGTCAAAGAGGAGACTAAACTAAAGCCCGTTGAACTGGAGCAATTGAGGCCACAATTGAAAGAGATAACTTTCTGATCCATAGAGACAACACACTCAAGAAAAGCCTGGATGACTTGACAAGAAACCATGTCAATGATTTACAAGCAAGAAAATGAGACTACGCCTTTACAATCATGAACAACCAAGATTCAAAGATAACCATATGTATGAATGTGAACTTGTTTATATAAAGGGTTTTCTTGTAGTGGACTTCATGTTCAATTTTGTTTTAGAATTTGTATTTAAGCACTACCATAAAAGACTATAACTTAATCCTGGTTTTATTTTCATAAGACAAGACATTACTTGTAATCACATGTAAGACATTATCTTAGGGCGTTGGCAATGGATCAGAGATGACACGAGAGAGATGGGATCTCTGACTAGAACACTACTGCCATTGCTGAAAGATGTGTGAGAAATAGAGAAGTGAGAGACGTATTCTCGTGTGAGAGATGATTGTTGCAATCATTATTATTTGTTTGTTTGTGGGTTAAGTTTGTTTGTTTGCGGTTTTTTAATTTATTTAATGTAGTGAGTGATGAGATGCAGTGTGGTATTACATTACCAACAAAATTGTAGTGAGAGATAGGAGTGAGAGATAAAAAAGATAACAGTAAAATGGCATAAGAGGATTGGTTAGGAGTAAGAGATGGGATGCAGTGAGAGATATCACTGCTAACGCCCCTTACTTCTTAAGTTTTCCATAACATAAGTACAAATATGAGACCCTACATATGATACATGGCATGATTTCATTGGATCATTGGATGATTCTATTTCTTACTAGATGGGTTGGTAGTAGTAACTTATTAACCAAATATAGGTAGAAAAACTTATAGGTGTTTAAATCTAGACATACATATTTATATTTGACCATGTAAGTAATTTTCCTTTTAAAAGTTTATTAACTAACAAATTATAGATATAATATTGTCATATTAAGTTATATTTTTAAAATCTTAAATATTTCAAATAAAAAGTAAATTGTTTAAAGAAAGGCATGTGATACAATGTGAGAAGTTAACCGACAAAATTACATCATACAATAATACAACTGACAAAGTTAGATACATACAATAGCAAAATGAATAAAGATAAGAAACCCACATCAAAAGTTTACTTATTATCATGTTTAATAAATCAATTGTGAACCATTAAGATATTATAAATTATAAAGTTAGATACATGTAATAGCAAAACAAACTTACTTTACTACATTTTCATGGAAGGGATTCTTAAAGTGTTTTTTTTTTCCTTTGTTTTTATGGAAATTTATATAAAACAAATTTTTTTTCAAGAAAGAACAGGTAGAGCCCTAGAATAGAAGTCAAGAAAAGGTGAGACGGATACTTTCTTTCTTTCTTCTATAACCTTTTACAACGCCGGAAAGCATGGGGGTGATGGAAAAGCTGAAGATGTTCGTGGTCCAGGAACCAATCGTTGCTGCTTCTTGCCTCATCGGTGGCTTCGGTATCCCTTTCCCCTTTTCTTTTTCTGTTATATATATATATATAATATATATATATATATATTTTGTAGTTTTATCAATTCAGATTCATTTTGCCTTCTTTTAATGGAAAAAATGTCCTGGGTGTTCGATTCGACCTAGATTAACGTCCGATTTAACATAGGTTGTGTTTGGAGAAGATTCATTCTAGACAAACTTAAAAACATTTTTTTCAAACTACTTGTGAAACCACACACTAGATTCGATTCGAGCTGAGCCCCAGAATTATTGCTACTCGGACTCCTTTACAGTGCTACTTATTATAACTAGACTTTAATCCTGAACCTCACAATTTGTCATTATTGTATGTATCATGGGATTTTTATTGACTTCTCTGCTGTTGCATAATGCATAGTTACAAGCATCATACAAATATTTTTTCGTATAAAATGTACGGGAGGTTTAGGTTTATATATGAAGAGAGTCTTTTGATGATGTAAAAATATCTGATGATTTTTCACTTAGTATAAAAAATTTTGATCTGAAGTGCAGTGCAGTCTCTTATAGCAGTCGTGTTGGTTATAAACAACCAAGTTAGAGATTTATTGAACCATTTGAGTTGGTCGTTGTGCTTGGCATTTTTTAGGGATATACAGTAGTGCCTGATTATACAAATTCATTAGAAACTTTAGACTTAAGGCACTTAGGTCTCATGATATTTGAAAAACATTCAGCTATTCTTTTACAACATTTACACTTACTTTCTATCAGTGTTGTAGTTCCTTGAATAATGAAGTAAACAAAGCTGTAAAGAACCTACCCTTAAATCCTATCAACTTCAAATTATTTCTATGAAATATATTGCGATGATTGCAACAGCTCCTCAAGGCATATAATTTGTATGCATGCTTTTGAAGTTAAATCCATACATGTCGCCACAGTTCTGTTTATAGAGTTTTTTGCAAATATATGCCGATTGGTTTTCTGTTATTTAACTTTCTTTTTGGTGGAGCTTTTTAGATGTATGTTTTTAGATTATAGTAAAACTCCGTAGTTTTAACCTTTTCTATGAATTTTAGGTCTGTTCCTTCCTGCATTTGTAAGGCCTATGCTAGATCACTTTGAATCAGCCAAGCAAGTTCCTCCACCTGCATTAAGCGATGTGAGTACCTCATCTCGTTATGTAGTCTGAAATTGAAGTTTATTTCTTAACTCCATAACATGTCAAATTCCAATATTGTCTATAAGTTAATAATGGATTATTGCAGGTGGTTGCGGGTATGACTGGCCAAAAGCAATGATGGTACAAATGGTAGACCTCTACTCTTCGGTCCTCAGAAAACAAAGAAGTTGAGGTAGACATTAATTGATGATTGTTTTTGTAATTTTGTGCCATTTCCCATGTTTGTTTTACTTCGATAGACCTGGGATAATAAGATATCTGTTTCTCTGTTCTATGTAAACTAAAACTATTGCGAACACTTACAACTTTTTGTGAGATTATCTGAAGGTTTCTCTAGTCAACTTTTTGATTTGTTGAAAAGATAGTATCCGTTTTAGTAATGTGTAGCATTTGAAAAGACTTGGGATGACGAGCACCTAGTTGTGCGCAATGAATAAATTAGCGATGGGATGTAAGCTGAATGCAAGTTCACGTTACTTAAATCTTGGGATGTGTTTAAAAATTTAGGTTTGGTCATGGCTTGTGGTTTGTCGAGTTCTGGAAACTCAGACTTTACCTAGTATCAACTTAGGAAACTCAAGCTTGATTTGGTTCTTAGATGTTTTGATCAGAGGCACATAAATGGGCCTCTACTTGGGCCAAAGACACTTGAACATGTCCCGAAGCCTGGTCCTAAACTTAAGGTCTGGTAATTTTGCACGCAGCCAGGTTCGAATCTGCGACAGTTAATGTATGCGTTAGATGAGGGACCGGTTAAGGCATAGTTAGTCGCAATTTCTATTCAGGTCGCAAGCCCAATTGCCTTTTCATTTATTCTTAGTTAAATTTTAATCATCTTTTATTTATTGAATTTTTTTTCCACCTTTGTTTAAGTTGTTTGTAATTCATTATAAATAATATTTGCTTGAGGCATTCTTTTAGAAAAAAGAAAATATGATACTTGGTTTGACCACATGAATAGAACAGTATCCAAAAAGAGGTGTGTAACCAGTTAGTGTACATTTATGTTATAAAAGTGCACCAGTTCCATTTCATCTTATTTATCATTTCTCACTATATGTCCCATGCTTGTGTACGATAGTTGTTAAAAGCATGCGTGCGCCTAACTCCCACATGATCTACACATAAGTAGAAAGGTATTTCATTTATAACTTGCAGAATACTTAATGAGCTCTTCTTTGGTATATCTTGTTTCTAAGAATCTATGTTTTGACCTTTGTAAATTGTAATGTTGTATAGGCTTCACTACGGAAACTTTATGAGCAAGTATCTGCACTCAAAGGGGTAGAACTTGCAAAGGTTAGACTTTGTGATCTTGTATATTTTTAGGTTACTGTACTGAAAAACTCTCTTGCTTATCATTATCTCGTTTGCTGTCGAGTTTGAACAGTTACGCATCTGGGACTATTTTAATGATCGCAAGCAGGCGGCATTGGCTGATTCAAATCAAACACTGGAGGAGTCGAACCTGCAGATGGATCAATCTGTGAGTATTATTTGATGTAGCCCAACTACTCTGTTCAGAGTTGGTTAATCTTGTAATCTTTCTACATCATTCCTAATCTGTGTGTTTCTGCAGATTCTTTTTGATGTGCAAGTTCATGGGTTTATACCTTCTGGTTCTGGCATGGATTCCACAGGAAATGAGCTAGCTTTGGTTCCCATGGAACCACAAAGATCATCTCGCACAATAGCTGGTGGCCCAAGTTTGTCTAATGGTTATGGGACAGATTATGGCTCTAGTTTGTATCCGGGAAGCACCCTAGGCTCTGTACTCACAGATACGGAGGATGCAGGTAATTCTGTGAAGACTGCTCCCAGAGGAGACAGAGGTTTAGCTGGATTGCAGAATTTAGGAAACACTTGTTTCATGAATAGTGCACTTCAATGTCTAGTCCATACTCCACCTCTCGTGGACTACTTTTTGCAGGATTATACTGACGAGATCAACAAGCAAAATCCTCTAGGAATGCATGTATGTGGCTACTTTGAATTTTATGATATTTTAAAGTGCATTATAAACTTAAATTTCTGATATGTGTTGTTCAGGGTGAACTTGCAGTTGCATTTGGTGAGCTTTTGAGGAAACTTTGGTCTTCTGGTCGTACCGCAGTTCCACCTCGTGCTTTCAAAGGGAAACTTGCTCGGTTTGCACCCCAGTTTAGTGGATATAATCAGCATGATTCTCAAGTAACTACTGCATGTTTATCTTGAATTTTGTATAATTGCAAGTTCGTTCAATATATTTAGTGATAATAAGATGATGTATTTCACTTTAGGAACTTCTTGCCTTCTTGCTGGATGGGTTGCATGAAGATCTGAATCGTGTCAAGCAAAAGCCTTATTTTGAGACAAAAGATTCTGATGGTCGCCCTGATGAGGAAGTTGCAAATGAGTTTTGGAGGTACCACAAAGCTCGAAATGACTCGATTGTAGTGGATGTGTGCCAGGTGCATAGCTGTCGATTTACGTGTTACTTATAATCGTTCATACTTGTCCAAGTTAATTTCTTATAATATTGTTAAGTGTTTACTTAGAACTTGAATCTTATGGCAAAATCTTCAGGGTCAGTATAAGTCGACACTGGTTTGTCCCGTTTGTGATAAAATCTCAATCACATTTGACCCGTTCATGTACTTGTCTCTGCCGCTACCTTCAACGGCGACTCGTTCAATGACAGTAACGGTATTCTATGGAGATGGAAGTGCCTTACCAATGCCATTTACTGTTAATGTATTAAAACATGGGTACTGCAAAGATCTCTTCCAGGCATTGGGTACTGCATGCTGCATAGGAAATGATGAAACTTTGGTTCTTGCAGAGGTAATATTCCTACCATTTTTTTGTTTTTTACCCTAAGCCATGTTATATTACACATTTATCATCTTCATTGTTTCCCTGAATTTTAGGTATATGATCACTATATATATCGGTACTTGGAGAACGGGGATTTATTGCATACAATCAAAGATGATGAATGCATTGTGGCCTACAGACTTTCCAAAATACAAGCTGAATTCCCGAAGCTAGAAATATGCCACCGATATCTGGAGAAGTAAGTTTATCATTTTTTGAACTTATATCTGTTTGAATCTTTGTAATATGTGATAATGAGGAACCTTGTTATTTGCAACCATTTTGTTACAGCTCGAAGGTGGGTGAGAGGAAGAAATTCTTGACACCGTTGGTTACCTATTTAGAAGACGTAAAAAATGGTGCGGATATTGAGTTAGCGGTTAACCGGGTGCTGGCTCCACTGAAAAGAACAGCTTTTTCATCACCAAACATGAGTGAGGGTGTAAAAGTAAATGGATTTGCTTCAGAACCCACTGAAGAATCTACTAGTGAATGTCGGATGGATACAGGAGCCAGTAGCCCATCAAATGACTCGAAAGACACCTTTAGTGATGAATTTTCATTCCAGTTATGCATAGCGAATGATAAGGGTATGGGTTGCAAACCAATCTCAAAAGATTCAGTTATAAAACCTAGCAAACTAGTGAAGGTATTTCTCGATTGGACTGACAAGGACAACGAGTGGTATGATGCAAACTATCTGAAGGATCTTCCCATGGTGCACAAACCTGGGATTACTGTTAAGAAGACCAAGCAAGAATCCATCTCGTTGTTTTCTTGTCTGGATGCATTCTTGAAGGAGGAACCTCTAGGACCTGATGATATGTGGTATGATGGTTAATGTCTAGAATTTGAGACACTGGTTGTTGATTATATCATGTTAGTCATTATTATTGTTTGTTAAATAATGCAGGTATTGCCCTGGTTGCAAGGAACATCGACAAGCAACCAAGAAATTGGACTTGTGGAGACTGCCTGATATTATAGTCTTCCATCTAAAACGATTCTCCTACAGCCGTTTTTTGAAGAACAAACTTGACACATTTGTGAATTTCCCAATTCACAACCTTGATTTAAGCAAATATGTTAAAAGTGAAGATCCATCTGGTGGATCTAACGTTTATGAGCTGTATGCTATTAGCAATCATTATGGTGGCCTTGGTGGTGGTCATTACTCTGCATATGCAAAGGTAAAAGACACGAACCTAATCTGTCACTTCTATCTTTTCTTCTTTGCAGCTGTTGATGGTTTGATATCTTTCTACTTTTTGCAGCTGGTTGAAGAAGATAGATGGTATCACTTTGATGATTCTCATGTAACTCCTGTAAGTGAAGGTGACATCAGGACTTCCGCAGCGTATTTGTTGTTTTACCAAAGAGTGAAAACTACTAAACCTAACGGTCTGGTGGGAGAGTTTTCAGAAGTTCATGAGGATATTTGAAAACTGGTAACACAATTTACAAGCTAGTTATTATAGGGCACACCGGCACACTAAAGTCAAAATGCCGTCGGCATATCATTATACCAGATTTGGCTGATGAAGTTAGGGATTGATTGAATTTGACAAGAATGTTGCAAGGAACTAAAACACGAATTTTTAGGATACGACACATTTTGATCACAAGGGGATTGCATTTCAGTGATTTCGGGGAAATGAATCTATATATAATTAGAAAGCAGAACGATGTAGTTATATTGTTTTGATGGCTGACTAAATTGCCATGGAAATCGGAACATTCTTGGTTGGAGCTTTGTTGGTATTAAAAGCTTAACAATTTTCCAGCATACTTGATATTTGATTGTTGGATGATTTTGCAGTTTTTTTTTTTTGGTTGAAGTATGACGCTTTATTCATGGGATGGGGACTTTGTTGTAAAATGTTTGGTGGTGTTACATTGGTTCATATTTCTGGACCATGAAACTAGACATTACATGTATGTCTTCGTTTTTGTCTACATATGTCATACATGCTGGCATATGCGTTCATGTTTATGGCGGCGGCGGCAGCGGCGGCATTAATAAGAAAATAAAAAAGGTTATGCCGAATTGCCGATAAGTTTATTGAATTAGTAGCATTGATGTTTATAACTTCATGAATAATAATAAAAGTAAGGGCCTGTTTACTTAACGATTAATTGGGCTTAATGGCCTAGGGATTGTTCGGTCAGCCCTTATTGGTGTTTACTTGAAGGCCTGAAGCTCAATTTTTTAGCTTATCCTCTTTTTTTTTTTTAATTTATTGAAAGGTAGGAGATATATACTATTAACAAAATTACTTGCAAATCACTAGTAATCCCCAAAGTACATATTTTTTTAGCAAATCACTAATTTTTTAGCTTATCTGACTCATAGGATTACTCGGCTAGACAGACAAGGCATGTGTTACCCATACAGCCTTCTTTTTTCCACTATTACCCTTCTAATGTTCACCCATTTCATATCCATCTTTCAAAAACTTAAAAACTTAATACCGAGACACAACCTCCCCAGCATCGTGGAGTGTACCATTACTTCAGCGGGGTCGTTCGCATGTCGTGGAGCCAGCGTCGTTGTGACGAGGCCGGAAGAAAATGGGGGGCGTTAGGCCGTTCAAATATTAAATGTTATTTTTTTTTTGTTGTTGTCAAACTTTTACCATTCTATACATATGCTTCAGAGGGGGTCGTTGATGGTCATGGTAGAGTTCTTGTAAATGTCTGTGTGTGTTAAAAGGGAGATTGAAAAAGACTATATTTTCTTTTTCCTGTAATTATATAATTATTTTACATTTTAAACCCTAAAGTTTTCATATATTTCAAAATAGTAAAATAGTTTATAATTTTAAAAATGTATATAGTTAAGCTTTGATTTGTTGTTTTATAGATATTTTAACTAGATTTAGATCCGTTTTAAATACACAGGGTGTTTATGACATTAAAGATAATAAGTAACGTTATAACTTTAAAAAAAAAATTATTATGTAATTATTATGATTTCATTCTTTCGTTTTTTACATGTAATGAAATTGATGATAATATAAATATAAATATGTATATTTTAAATCGTTAAACGTTATTTTATACACATTTATTAAGAATATATAATCAATAGTTTCGATCACCAAAATCACTAAATAATAAATTGTAATCAAATAAAGATTAGTAATTGAAATATAGAATCATACCTTAAAGAGTAAAACTATAAAATTGTTGATGTTCTAGTCTTCTAGAATTCAGATGACAAATCCTTTTGCGTGGATAGAATTCGGATATTCATTCTTTCTTACGTAGTTTACAACTTTACATATAAAGTGAATAAAGCTAACTCCCGAGATAACTATTCCTAATGCGCTAAGAATAATCGTGGGCTATCTCAACTTATCCTAACTTTAAGAAATTTAATTATATTAAAAATCTTATATAATATTTAGCCCTTATTTAATTATTTGTAATTAAAGTTTAAATTATAAATATAAAGATATATAACGATGAGATAAGCAAAATTTAATTAAGTTACTTATAAATGTAGAATTTTTGTTATCAATCTATAATAATAATAATAATAATAATAATAATAATAATAATAATAATAATAATAAGTTATGGTGATATAAATAAATGTGATGATAATATTATTCATAATTGTAATATAAATATTGTTTAGATTAAATAGATACCGTGTAGCATTGTTTATCTATCTTTTTACTAATCATCAAATTGCATGTTATATATGTTAATTTAAGATTTAATTTGTAAAAAGTTTAAATTGTAAATATGAAGATAAATAAAGATGACATAAGCAAAATTTAATTTGGAGGAATTGAGAGATGTGATTAGTTAATAAGTGGTTAGATCAATTGTCTTTTACTATATTTAGAGAAGATTACAATTTTTTAATTATTGTAAAAGGTTTTTTTTATATAATATATGTGTTATATTTTAATATAAAAATATACAAATAATATAGGGGAAAATCACTCATTTAGACCCAACCTTTCATCTTTTTATCACTTTAGTCACCCATCTTTTATTTTTGTTAAAATGAGA
>JAOEHQ010046897.1:0-11203 GCA_025447715.1 Asclepias incarnata
ACCTAATATACCTATAATACCCTTAATGAAATTATTTACAATATAGATCCCTCAACCCTTAAAATAACTACACTACCACTTCTACATCAATTACTTTTACATTCACCATCACACCACCACAGCCGCCCCCACTACCTGTTGACACCACCGCCACCACCACACCGTCACTACCATCATAGTCGCCGCATCGCGTGGACATGTATCTACTAAACTACAATATGAGGTCTTCAAATATAAAAAATAGCTATACAGAATCTAAAATAGCCTCGTTTAGTTATATTAAACTAATAGTTTAGAGACGGAGAATTTTTGGTTCCAAAATCCAAATCACCCTTCACTTCACACTGCCCCGATCCCCGTTATTTTCCGGCGATCTTCCCTTAGATCTCACCGATCAGGTATATATATATGTATGTGTTTCATAACGAGATTCATTATCTGTTTCCACTCGATTATATATATATATATCCAATTGCCTATAATTTATGAATAATTAATTTAGGTTTTAGTGATGATGACCATTAGGCAATTGACCACTATTTCGATACACTAGTAGATGTAGATGTAGATGATATGCATTATTATTACCTAATTTTCAATATCATGTCAGACCAGCCACCAATGGTAGAGCCCATCATACATTTTTCTAACCTTAGTTATCTTTATCTGTACTCGCGCTGATAATACAGTTAATTGTTAACATGGTCAACCCGGGTTTCTTTTGTAATCAATATTTATACGTACACTGTTTCAATTCGGTTACATTGTATCAGAGCTAGGGGCAGGGAGACCCGTCTTGAATTAGAAGAGAATTTTTATAAGGTTATTAATTAATTGTATTTTTATGAATTTTCCCCTTGAAGGATTTGCCTCGTCAGTAATAGTTTCCTGGCTCTGCTCGGTGATTAGAGCAATATTTTGTGGATATTTCTTTGGCTTAATGATGTATTTTTGCAGATTATTTACAGAAGCATAGCAGCAACGTGTTAAGTTTGAAACATAAGAGCTATGGGGACTGAAAATCCCAACCAGGCTAATGACTATCCAAGGCAAGCTGCTCCTTTTGCCCCTCCTCAAAGCAGCTCACCTTTTTCATCATCTCGTCCTGTCGTTGGATCGCAGGCTTCTGCTTTCAGGCCAACATCAGTCCCTACTCCGACTTCAGTTCCTGCTCCCCCGAGTGCACCTCCATCTTTCCCATCTGGGCCTGTGGCTGGATCAGAGGTTCCTGGTTTTAGACCCATGCAAACAGCTAGGCCTACTGCTTCTTATGGCCCACCAACCAGTGGACCTTTCCAGCGATTCCCAACTCCGTCATTCCCCTCAACAGCTCAAGCACCTCCACTACGCACTTCTCCCGTTGGACAGCCTGTATTTCCTCCAACTACGAGACCTCCTCCTGCAACTCAGGGTCCACCCATGTCAAATTTTCAGAACCGTCAACCCCAAATATCACCAATGCCTATCGGTTCTCCACCTCAAAGCGTGAGCGCTGTGCCTTCTAGCAATAACGGTCCCCAGTCAATAGATTCACGGTACTTTTCTTCCAGTTCAAGTATGCAGCAGCCACAACCTTTGATTGGGCCACCTCATCCCGCTGCTGTACGGGCTCCTTCATCATCTGCTTGGCCTGGATATCCAGCGGCGCCTGTTTCTTATCAAGGAGGTTATGCTCCACCTCAGCCAACCACATCAGTCTCCTATTCTTCTCATCAAAGTGGTTATGGATCGGCTCCACCCGTAGCATCTCCTCCAGGAATGCATGTTGGAGGCTCCTCACCGCCAACAGGAGGTATGTCAGGATTGGTTGAAGACTTCAACTCACTTTTTATCGGGTCTGCTCCAGGATCTTATGATGCTGGGCTTGATGCTAAAGCGTTGCCAAGACCACTGGATGGTGATGTAGAACCAAGCTCTTTTGCTCAGTTGTATCCCATGAATTGCAATTCCAGATATTTACGGCTTACTACTAGTGCCATACCAAGCTCTCAGTCCCTAGTTTCAAGGTGGCATTTGCCTCTTGGAGCAGTTGTTTGTCCACTGGCAGAAACTCCTGAAGGGGTAAGCATCTATACGATCAGCGCAATTACTCTAAATATACACTTTAGGTTCAACAAGACATTTGGACCAACTACTTTAGGATAAAAGGCTTGTTATACCTTGAATAACATTTTGATTTACTTCTGAACTGCTTTTTCAGGAGGAAGTCCCCATAGTTAATTTTGCCACAACGGGCATTGTGCGTTGTAGAAGATGTCGTACGTATGTGAACCCATATGTGACTTTTACTGATAGCGGAAGAAAGTGGCGATGCAATATATGTGCCATGCTCAATGATGGTAATGCTTTGAAGTTTAATTTCATTTTAATCTTATATCAATTTCTTTTTTCGCTTTTCCACCACAGCAAGTGTCAGCTTTAGCAAAACTCCTGTAACGATATATCATGACATAAAGTTCCCTTTTGTTTTGTTGAGGTTTCTAAGAAGCTTTAAGTTTGTCACTACCTCTTTTTCGTATGGTGTATTTTGAAGAGTACTATATATGTTTTGCAGATGGACTTCAAAAACTTAAAAGTAATTTCCTTGCTGTTATAGGCTGTAATTACATCCGTAGTGTCTCTATATTATGTGTAGAGTTTGAGTCATAGAACTGATATTACATAAAACTATAAAAGCGCTTTTGCATTATTGAGGGTTTCTATACGGCTTTCATGTGCATGCTTTCTGTTTTAGTGGCTGTTCCAGTTTCCATCGAATGTGTTCATAAGAATTATATTTGGTTATGCTTATAATCTTGATAATTACTCTCACTTATCGGTGTTTCCTCTTGCACACTCTTGAGATTTAAGATTTTTACTTTTTCTATTGGAATCTTGCAGCTGGCAGCTTTGTATTCATTCTAATCAATATCTATCTTGATGTACAGTGCAACCTGATTATTTCGCTCAGTTGGACGCCACTGGAAAAAGGGTTGATTTAGATCAACGTCCCGAGCTTACGAAGGGTTGTGTGGAATTTGTTGCTCCAGCTGAGTACATGGTGCGGCCACCAATGCCACCATTGTACTTTTTCCTGATCGATGTATCAGTATATTCTGTTAAAAGTGGAATGCTTGAGGTACTCTTCATCTCCAGCAATATTGCTTTGGCAAATCATACCTTTTGTAATGCTTACATTTATGTATTCTAAATAGCTTATATGGATTAACATATGAAGCTATTTAATAGTAACTAGTTTATCCATGGGTTTTTCGTTCTGGGTAAGGCATACTATAGGTACGAAGTAGGGAGGATTATGTGATCTGGTGAAACTTAATTTGTTACCTTAGGTCTTTGCTGGACTTTGATCTGTCCATCTGATGTGACAGACCAACAACATTAACAGCGTAACTAATTCATACATGTTTGAGACCCGTTTGGATATCAGAGTTCAGACTAAGCCTGAAAATTGTGGCAACTCTGAATTTACTTATCATTTATAATTAATATGTATATATGTTTCATTATGTTACATTTGGTAATCGTTTTTATTTGTTGTTAACCTGGTTTACATCTCGAAGTGGTTACTTGTATATCTGTTCAATAACCTTTGGCTCTGTTGTAATTGCTCGTCTCTTTGATTTTATAGGTGATTGCACATACTATCAAATCATGTTTGGATAAATTGCCAGGCAGCACCAGAACACAGATTGGGTTCATTACTTTTGACAGCACAATTCATTTTTACAATATGAAGGTAAGTGATTTAGAAATTTACTGGCTGTAAAACATGCTATCGTTTCTCTAACATATTGCTTAACTTATGTTGAAGAATTTATTTTCTTTGTATTGCCAGTCGTCTTTGACGCAGCCTCAAATGATGGTGGTGTCTGATTTGGATGATATATTTATTCCCTTGCCAGATGATCTCCTTGTCAACTTGTCAGAATCTAGAACTGTGGTGGATGCTTTTCTGGATAGCCTGCCTTCTATGTTTCAAGACAATGAGAATGTGGAATCTGCTTTTGGGCCAGCCCTCAAAGCAGCTTTCATGGTTATGGTTGGTTTATTTAATTCTCCACCGCTTAAATATATAATATGTGGCATTATATCGGCTATCACAAGCTTGCTTGTATTATGCAATGCTTCTTCTGATGTTGATTATTGTGAAATTGCATTTATCTAGTCGACATGGCAATTTCAACCAATTAAGAATGTGCCATTTTGGATGTGTTCATCTCAAATGGTCAAATGAAAGATAAATTAAAAGGGAGTCATGTCAAATGGGATACATAGGTTAGAGGGTGTACTATCCTTTTTTTATTTTTAATATTGCATACAGTCTTCAGAATTGTTTTGTTCAAACATTTAGTAAGTTTTTTAATAACATTGCTTTGTAATCATAGTTACCGCATCAAAATTTATATATTATCTTAAAAAATGGACTAAAATTTGTGGGTCAATCCAACCCGGTAAAAAATGGCTCACTTCAATTTGAGCCTAATTTGACCCATTAGCCAACTTGCTCATCTTTCTAACATTGATATTTAGCTGGCTTTCTGAAGCGGTTGATTGTGTATTATTGATTCATCATTGACATTAGTGTCTTCAATTAATGCAGAGCCAACTGGGAGGGAAATTGTTAATTTTCCAAAGTACTCTTCCATCACTTGGTGTCGGTCGGTTAAGGTTGCGAGGGGATGATATTCGTGTATACGGTTCAGATAAAGAGAATGCTTTAAGGCAAGCAGAAGACGCGTTTTATAAACAGATGGCTGCTGATTTTACTAAGTACCAGGTTGCAGTGAACGTCTATGCATTCAGTGACAAGTACACTGATATAGCCTCGCTAGGTTTGTACTGATCACGAACTTTATTCTTTCTGACCCAAGCCATTGCTGGAAAATGATGTTTATTATGACCGAATATATGTATTTTCCTTTTATTCTATGGAATTTTGTTCTTTTTATTAGGTTTATGTCATGTCTTTAGTTTTGGGCATTTTAAAGCTTTATATATGTAATATGTCATTTGGTTGAGATATACTTTTACTGTCTTCCATTTAGGTACTTTGGCAAAATACACAGGTGGTCAAGTTTATTACTATCCAAGCTTTCATTCTGCCATCCACAAAGAGAAACTGAGACATGAGTTAGCTAGGGACCTCACTAGAGAAACTGCTTGGGAAGCTGTGATGCGTATCAGATGTGGAAAAGGTTAGTCTTATATAATCCTGAGACTACAAACCTGTAAGTCTTATAATCTTGGGTTTAATATTCCACAAGAATTTTATTTTTTATAATTTTGTCTCTAGGGGTGCGTTTCACTTCCTATCATGGGAATTTTATGTTGAGATCTACCGATCTATTAGCACTTCCGGCTGTTGACTGCGACAAAGCTTATGCAATGCAGTTTGCACTTGAAGAGACGTTGCTCACTACTCAAATTGTGTACTTTCAAGTTGCTTTATTGTATCCTTCACTTCTTTTGAAAAGTTTCCTTCTTTTTTTTCAGGTCTTTGTGTTCTTGAGTTTTGCTCCATATATTATCCCATGTGATGTGATGTTTCTTCACTGTATGTTATTTGTGCGTTATGCCACTCGTTATAACTATCAAAAGAAACAGCTTTTTGCTTGAGATGGCACGGCAGTCACTCAAATAACCAATCCCACAGGCACACAACCATATTACACACACGCACATGTACACACACACTTTGGTGGTTTTATTTTCGTATTTGTAGTTCATCCTGAAAGCTAAAAATAACCATAAAGCTGTTTGATTGCTTAATTGGGTAGGCACATGCTTATGCACGTATATTCTCGATAATCTAATTGGTTTTGATTATTTTTATGAAAAACTTAACATTGAAAAGACACACCTCATCTTCGGGTGAAAGACGAATTAGAGTACACACTGCTGCAGCATCAGTGGTTTCTGATTTAGGAGAGATGTACCGTCAGGCCGATACTGGTGCCATTGTTTCTTTGCTTGGTAGATTAGGTAAAAATTTTCTTTCCCCGAATAAGAAAAATATTTCTGGTTTTCTTTATTTCCCATATTGATTGTTATGTAATATGGATTTCAATTATTTGTAGCAATTGAAAAATCTCTGAACTACAAACTAGAAGAGACTCGTAATGCTCTTCAACTGAGAATTGTCAAATCCCTTAAAGAATACCGTAATCTCCATGCGGTGCAGCACCGTGTAGGAACCAGGATGATCTACCCAGAATCATTGAAATACCTATGCCTATATGGGTTGGCTCTTTGTAAGTCAACAGCACTTCGTGGTGGTTATGCTGATTCACAGCTTGATGAGCGCTGTGCAGCCGGTTTCACCATGATGGCTTTGCCTGTTAAGAAGATGTTAAAGCTTTTGTATCCTAGCTTGTTACGTGTAGACGAGTACCTTGTGAAGGTAAACCCATTTTATTCACTTTATACCCGTTTCCTTTTTCTGCTATATATATATATATATATTCTGATCTCAGAAGTTACTTGAACACTATTGGTTTTTGCAGTCATCTATGCAGGCTGATGACTTTGAGAAGGTTTGTAAAAGGTTGCCACTTGCTACAGAGAGCTTAGATTCTAGAGGGATTTTCGTATACGATGATGGTTTCCGTTTAGTAGTGTGGTTCGGACAAATGCTTTCCCCTGATATATCCAGAAATTTAGTTGGGGAAGATCTTGCTACAGACTTTTCAAGGGTATGATCCTTCATGTACCCCCTCTAAAGATATTATTATAGGTTGTAGTTTCTACCCATCTGCTTATGACTGGGTTTTTTTAGGTTGTGTCTCATATCTAATGGGTCAAACAGGTACAAAAACCCTTAGAGAAAAAGGAAAAATGGGTTGCAAGTCACCCAAAGTTTCCATTGTTGATGCACAAAACCTCTTTAATCGTTTTATTCAAAAATTTAGATTGTTATCGAGGTAAATTTAATTTATCTAATCATATTTGGCACACTAGTTACTTAAAAACGGACAAAAAGTGTCTGGGTCTACTCAACCTGACCCATATAACAATTATCCATTTTGACCCGAAGCTATTTTACCCAACCCACCCATTACAGACTCCCCTATTCTCGTTTCTCAAATGACCAATGTACGTTTTAAAGCACATCTGATTTGTCATCGGGATGGTATGTTTATTGGAAAAATTGATCTCAGCTAATTTTTAATAGTTAATCAATGAATCTAATTGTTATAAGATGTCATGTTGATCAGCCATATCCTCAAAAGTTATAATAATGTCCAGCTAATTCAATGTTCATCATTAAATGTGCTATTCAACTTCCTGTCTAGTAGAAATTCAATATCTGTTGCCAAGAGGTTGTAGATGAATCATCTGGGGACAAATATGTGAACATCTGCTGATCTGCTAATAATATCCTTACAAAACTAAAACAGAAATTATTATCTGCAACTATTTCAAATAAATTTTCAGTTGCTAAGCTCTGTATATATGAATTCTACTGATTATAATTACCATTTTGAAATTTAGGTAAGTCTTGTTGAACGTGACAATGAAATGTCAAGAAAGTTGATGCAGATACTAAAGAAACTTAGAGGGGCTGATGCATCATATTATCCTCTATGCCATCTTGTGAGACAAGGTGAACAGCCTCGGGAAGGTTTCTTTTTACTTTCGAATCTGGTTGAGGAGCAGGTTGGTGGTATGAGTAATTATGTTGACTGGATACTTCAGATACACCGACAAGTTCAGCAATGATACACAATATGCAGGTAATTTTCGATTTAATCAGTTTTCATTGTTGCTAAAAGGAAAAGAAATTTGGTGAAATCCGAAACGTGCAACATATTCAGAAAATTTGATTTAATATCTTGCAGCAGTTCTGTTGTGCCTCAACTGTCCTCATGTAGATCCAAAACAAACCCCAAACTCCGTTGATAATGAACGCCTCTCTTAAAATTTTTGTTATTCATTACTGTAGGTAACACACCCTTTCAACAAACCGAAAAGTACATGAATGGGCTTTTAGTGTATGTTTTGGAAGGGGTTCATTTTAATAAATGAAACTTAAACCGCATGAAACTTTGCAATTATGCTTTTATAACAAGCATTAAATTATATTCCCACACCCGAGTTCTCGCATATTTATCAGTGGTGGAGATACCTGGAAGATTATTTACCAATTGAGTTGGCTTATACGTTGTTTGGAACAAACAGGTGTACATATGAAAATCACATTTTTTTTGACGATGTCCTATATGGGGTTTATGCAATTTATGTTCTTAAAATGATACCTCTTGTAAAAGGTTCTATGTTCACTTTTAGTTCACCCCTTGTAATTCTGATTCATTTCTTTTGGAAATATTGAATAGCAGGATGAGCGTGTCTTAGATTCGATTTTTCTTCACTGCCTTTTTAGTTGATGAAAATGAATTCATCTGTGGTAAAAGCACTGATCTTTCAAAGTCTTTGTTTTGATCGACCATGCTTTTGAGAGCAGTTCTTTACTGTGGGATTTCGAGCTGAAGTGGTTAGGAGAAGACATAATTTTTCCCATTGTGATTCATTGTTCAGAACTACCATAGAAGATAAAACCCGGGTGTTGCTTCGGGAGCATGTTAAAGTTTCAGGGACTGGTGTCATATCTTTTTTGTTGCAATCATTAATCATAGTCGTGATTTAATTTTAGCAATTTTACCCCTTGATAGATTTTTTGTAGTTTGATTTGTTTTAGAGAACTTTTTAAGGTGGTGTACACATCACTGTGTATTTGGGTTGTATCCTCGTGTTTTTATTCTTACGAATGATTTCTGTAAGGTTATGCTATACAGAGAATGAATGTTTCACTCGAGTTTATGGAGAAACAAAAAGTTAGTGACATATTTGTAACCATATTCATTCAGGAAAGGAACAATAATGAGTTTGACGGTGATAATATTAGTGTCTTCCTATAAATATTGGACTGTATTATGCCCCTCAAGTGTGTCTAACATCTGTGCATGAACTACTATCCAGTTACGTATGTATATTTTCTGAAGTATGCTTTTGTTTTAATTAGTGCATACCTCTTTGGTTGAAAATTTCAGACACAAACTCTCAGTTTGTGTTTATTAAGAAATGGGTTATTTGTCTAAAACTCTGATTGTATTTTTTTATTCATCCCTTCCAGAACATCGAACTTTTTGTATTTCTCATCATAAGTTGTCTTCTTGTTCCAATTAGGTTTGTATCCTTGAAACCGGATGAAGTTGTAAATGTGTTGATGACATGGCATTTTATATATTATTTTTTATATTGTGTTTTCAAATGACAAAGATTAATTGGTTTAAAAACTTAACACCATTTCCCCTTTGCTATTGCTTCTGGACCAGATATTGACACCCATTTTTCTTTCGGTGCCCATGTGTTGTGCTATAGGCTTGTCTTTATTAGAAAGGAAATTGATTTTGGGTGTTTACATGAATGTGTGCGCGCGCTTAGTTTGAGAAGACGAAATGACATGGTGGCTGGAGAAGACTCCGGTAGTGATGTTTCGGAAATAAGAGGAAAGTAAAACACGAGGTTCAAAACTCACAACCCAATCTGCTCGATTATAGATTTGTATTAACTAAAATAATATAACTTAGAAATTGCACTGTATGTCCTAGAGCCCAACTGCAAGCAGCGGTCCTCTCTGACGTTACAAACCAAAACTCCTCTTACATGATGAACATCCCCATCTACTAGCACAGGTTCAAAACTCACATTATGCCCCAACTCCGAGTCAAGCCACGCCCAACACGGCACTTGCACCAAGATCTCAGGTCTCACCCACCTACACACATCTTGGCCCTTTCTTATTCCTTGTCCATCTCTTTCTCAGTCCTTGGCCGGCCCTTTCCATGTTAGATTGAGTTTGACTTTGACTATTCAGGCAGTCTCGTGTCCTCTCTATGGAGGATGGAGACATAACCCATCTTTCTTCTATGGTCAAATAACGTAAGGCCTCAGCCACCTTAGTGTGTAGATGTAATCATTACTTCTAATATGTATTGCCTATAATAGAGGTATCCATCCTCATAATAAAGGGAGAACGAGTCGACATCAAACGAGAACTCGAATAAAGGATTTTTACCCTATGGTGATATGATCTTTTATTAAGAAGCAACTCAAGGCTTTAACGGTGAAGGGCGTTACGGGCTAGTAATTATTAGTAGAATTTTGAACTCGAAAACATTTGTTTCTTGTATGTTACTAGTTCTAATTGTTGTATAATTTGTGGCGTATTTGCAGAGCAAATTGGTTGAGAAGGAACTCGTTAAACATATATCTTCTCGTTTCGAGATTCTTGTCTAGCAAAAGGTAATATATATGAAACATTTGTCATTCGGTGTTTGAATTTGCCATTCATTCTGTAATTTCTAGTTTTTGATACAGTTTGAATGTTTTAAGGTTGGTGAATAAGCATTTTCCAGTTCAAATTATCCTGCTGGTTCAAAAATATTGACTTTTGACCTTTTTGAATCATTTATATAGATTTAAACAACGACATGGGTCTTTCGTCATACTCAAACCCATCTGATGCTGGAATTCTATGTGTAATATTGGTTAAAACACGGCCATGTCTATATCGACCCTGAAGGAAATTGTATGTCTTCACTGAATCATCTGAACAACGAGGAACCCCTTCAGAAACTTATATGGAAGATTTCAGATGAGCATATGTGATTTCCGGCGAGATTGTAGATGAGCATATTTGATTTCCGACGAGATTGTAGATGATCATATGTGATTTCTGGTGAGATTTGTAGATGAACATATGTGATTTCCTGACAAGATCGGATCATATATGATTTCCGGCGAGTTTGTAAATTGTTAACAGATGAACATATGTGATTTTCCGGCGATATTTGTAAATTGTTTATAAGATGAGAATATGTGATTTTTCGGCGATATTGTAAATTGTTAATAAGATTGAAACTTAAAAATTGATTTTAATTTGTATATGAGCATATGTGATTTTCTATTAAATTTTACATGAACATATGTGATTTCCAGCGAGATTATAGACGATCATTTGTGATTTCCGACGAGATTGGATCATATGTGATTTTCCGGAGAAATTGGATCATATGTGATCCCCTACAATTAAGGAAATTTAAAAAATGTTATATATATTAAATTTTATAAAATAAAATCAAAAAACGATTTTAGTATTATACCCTTGGTCAAAAGGGTTCCTAAAGGTTCCTGACCTTTTAGG
>JAOEHQ010046898.1:0-11203 GCA_025447715.1 Asclepias incarnata
TCACTTCTTTAAATAAAAGATGTCTTTTTTAAATAATAAAAAAAATTAAATAAAAAATGTTTTTTTTTTATAAAAAAAATAATAAAAATGTTGACTTTTGTTGACCGCCGAGTTTTGACCGAGTCGGCCGGGTTTTGACCGAGTCGGCCGAGTTTGACCGAGTTTTACATCACTCCAAGTCGTTGACCGAGTTTTGGGCCGATTCCAGCCAACTCGACCCGTTTAGCCACCGATTCCGAGTCCGATCCTGAGAACTCGGCCGAGTTTTACAACACTGTGTGTTTGGATTGAGGTAGGGTATGAAAACTAAAAAGCCTTTTTCTTAAATATTTAAACTGTAATACTTCTCAATATTTAATAAGAAAATTAAAAGGATTCCCTTTTACTAATATTTTATTAAAAAATCACCGGTAACATCATTTTTTACTAGGGAAATGATGGATGATCGGTGCATACATATTTTAAATGAGGGATATATTATGTACATTTAATAGATTTTTGGGATGATAATGAAAAAAAGATAGCTGTAATAGCACCTAAATAGGTGTCGTTAACAGCACGGATGTTATCCTCTTTTTATTATATGTATACACCATTTTCATCTATTCGAACTCAATTACATTAAAATAATCATTCTACCCACAACTTTGACTCGTGAGTAGTAATTTTTTCATGGATGGTCTTCACAAACTTAAAAGTTATATATTTGAAACCAATGAAATTTTTTCATATGACATCCATGATTAGTCTAGATAATCATTTTACCCACGACACCTGCGACACACCTACTTTATCTGCGACACTCGCAACCCATTTCCCACACCCAAGAATAAGCCAGAAGATTTATATGTATCAAGCAACTATCCACTCGTGACAACCCACGACCTACCTATCTCATCCACGACCACCCTTGAAAATTTAAATTTTTTCAAAAGATATATTTTGACACGCATCAACATTTAAAGCTATACATTGTAAAAAATGAGAACGTTAAAAAAAAAAAAACACGACTACCTACTAGTCAAAGTGGTGGGTCAAATTATATCTATACTGCTATATAAAAATTCTAACCCTCCATGTTAAAAGTTAAAATTTTGGATATATAAGATTATTATTTTATTCTTAATGAATTAATTTATATCACCAGCCCCTTATCTTCTAAAATATCTCCACTGCCCCTTTATATTAATTACCTTTACATTAATTATCTACATCGACGTCGCCACCACCACCAACAGTCGTCGCCACCACCACACCGCCATCACCGCCACCGTCGTCGCATTGCGCCGACCCTGATATTTGTATTTGATTGAATAAAATGATCTGTTTAAAAAGAATTGCCTTTTTATTTCGGTTGATATAATACTGTAATCAATTATCCAATTTATGTGGCTATGAAGTGTGTACGTATAGCAACTATGAATCTATCACATTCTTGCCTCATTTCCAGATAACACACCTAAAAATTTACATTCATTCATCTCTTCAATCACACTCCCATACAACAACAATCATGGCTGCCGCCACGGCCGCCACTAAGCTCACATCCGGCCTGTTTTCCGCCCCATACATCCGTCGTAAACCACCACACGCACTGTCAAACTACCAAAACACACAACCAACAAGGCCCATAAGTTTAAGTACAAGAAAAAATGGGATAGTAGTATGCAAAGCAGCTGAGGTTTCGTCCTCTGGCGTATCGTCGGAGGACAGGCGGAATTGGGTTCCGGTTGTGCCGTTGTCAGCATTGCCGAAAGGTGAAAGGAGAGTTATCATACAAGATGGTGAGACAATATTGTTGTTATGGTATAAAAATGAAGTGTTTGCTATTGAAAATAGATCACCTGCTGAAGGTGCTTATAGTGAAGGCTTGATCAATGCTAAACTTACTCAGGTTTTTACTTTCTTTTTTTTTTTTATAATTTTTTTTAATTATGAATTTTATTATATTTTTATACTTAATTTTGTAGGTTAAAGTTTGATGTTGATGTATGTTTAGGTGTTAGATTGACATTAAGTGGTTTTTAGAGCTGTAGCTTATGTCATGTGGGGATAGTTGGCAAAATAGATTAAGTGTTTGCAAAATGACTATTTAAGAAAGGGTTTAAGCTATAAATTGATTATATATTTTTTTGTTTTGTTTTAGTTAATGAACTTTAAAAAATACCAACGTGGTTATTATATCTTCAAATTTTGTTCCGATACTAACATACAATACTTGAGGTTTATGTTCCTATGAAAACGCAGAGTCGCAGACAATCACTTTTTGAAATGGTTGTCAAATACCATAATCTAGTTATTTATGTTTTCAAACCATACAATAAGATAATTTTCTAGGAAAAGATGCCGAATACCCAAATTTCACTCACATTTTCTAGGTTTAATTTGAAATTGATGTAAGTCCAAATGCTGGTTTACCATCTAATGCTCTTCCTTTGTAGTCTACATCATGACTTATGCATTCAATTGTACTATCTCTGAAAAGTTATATGTCGTATTTTGCTAGCTCTGTACGAGCGTAAAGGGTTTAGATGTGCATTCGGATTGATTATTGAGACACGGGATTGCAACAATGGTTTCTGATTTTCTAAGTAAGAATGATGATGACAAATTTTTTGATTATATTTGGTCAATTAATCAGCTTTGGAAGAGCATTTAAGGAATAAGATACTTGACTGTTGAGATAAATGTTAAGTTACTTCCTTATCCCTAACTTAAAACAACTTGTCGTTTAATTATGATTCTCAAATCACAAACTTTAAAATTACCATGTCTATCCAAGCTTTGATTGCACCGAAACAATACATTTGTGACACTCACTGCCTGCCTATGAATCAGAAGTCCGAGAGAGCCCGAGTGCCTTGGCCAGGTACCCCCTTGCGGGTTTCACAGTAGCAATAATGAAAAACTAGAATACGGGCCTGACCCATACCCATCTGGAATTTCTAAGCCCGAATTTTAGATTGATCTGTTGGCACATTCCTTGGTAAGCAAATCAGTGGTAATTTGCTTAGGAAGCAAGTAATTAGACTCTCTATAAACAACCTCAATGTAATTGTAAACCTTGTATCAGAATCGAGTTTGTTGTTTTCTTTCCCGTTCGATTAATACAACCTCAACGTAAAAAAAAGGTAAATCGGAAAGAACCCCTTAATCCTTTGTAACACATTGGTACCTACACAACCACCCTGCAAGGTTTTAGTGTACCGGGGTAATTGCACCTGAACGGATACCACCACATGGAGTCGATTAAATCCTGTCTAAGACGAGGATAGAACCCGCGCCAACTTTTTGTTAGGCTCCCCCACAATGGGAACCCGCATAAGCAGTAGCAGGTAGCCACTTGAACAACCTCAATGTATCAAAATTGTGTTTGTTGTTTTCTTTTCCGTTCAAGTTTGTGCGTGTTGCTATTGTTTCATGTGCGTCTAGACTAGGATTTGAACGTTGAATGCCCAACATTACAAATGCATAAAACGTACAGTATCAAACATGTAGTGAAAAAGAAAACATGTTGAAAATTAGAAAAACAGTCTGATGGAGTAGGCGAAAATTAGGAGTACTCCATAAGTCTTTTGACTAGCAACATACTTAGGTTGATTCATATTTTTCCCATAAGATTTGCATAATTATGACTTTTACTAATCTTATAAACCATGTGCAGGATGGCTGTATAATGTGCCCATCAACTGACAGCACATTCGATTTGCGAAATGGGTCCATTAAAGAATGGTTTCCGAAAAATCCTGTTTTAAGAGTGCTTACACCTGCATTGAGGGGTTTATTTGTTTATCCTGTGAAAATTGATGGTGAAAATATTTGCATAAGCATCGGAGGATCTGCACCTGCTGATGCATCTGCAGAAATCGTCTTTAGTGGGATGTCTAAACCTGGTATAACCGCATCTGATGTCAATGTTGATGAGGTATGTAGTTCATTGAAGTTAGAGATAGTTTGGTAAATTTATATTGAAATGTAAATAATAAACTCTTACATTAGCTTCTTATCTGCGTTTCCAAAACATAAGAATCAAAAAGTCTTTACGAAATAGACAAAACTGATCATTGCGGCTTCAAGTCGTAATGATCCCTTTCGGTAAACTGATTACTGCCTTATCTTCCTTTTCTATGAATTGTCACCGGCTTATATCTTGCTCCGTTCGGTTAGGCTCAGTGATAATGACTTGCCTGGTAATAAGTTACTCAGTGGAGGTGGCAAAGTGGACAAATTGAATAATGGGTCAAAATGGGTTCAGGTTAAAACGGTCCCGGTCAGATGACTCTCGAACACTTTTTATCGCCTGGCATTCTGTTCTTGAACTTCATACATAATTAATGTTTGAAATGTTGACCCGATTACATATTCTAGCTAGTTTTTTAAGTTTTACCCATATGACCCATTTGTTGCAAAGTATAAACCCATATTAATCTGTTTACCCATAGTCTGTCATCAACTACCGAGTTTTTTTCTTTTTTTTTCCAAGTAGATCAATAACAACAATAAGAAACATTGCTTTAGCTCGATTCCTATTTCAAGCAACACGTTTAACACAAATGGCAACATACTTTAAAATTTGTGCAATTTGCAACTTTGGGTTGCTTATAATGGAAATTGACCTAAATATGTTCCTAGTTATGCATTTAAGCCTTTGAAATGAATACTTCAACACTAAAAGCAGGACACAAATTTCTTACTGTATCCCTGTTATTTATCCACCATATTTCTTATATTACTTAGGTAAGAATGGTGGTTGATGAAGGCTCGACAGGATTTGGTTTCAATAGAAAAAACGAGTTGATAAATGGAAAGGCAGCTATTATCGGGTTCCTATTGGTGCTAGATTTTGAACTATTGACCGGTAAGGGGATTCTTAAGGGCACGGGCTTCTTGGATTTTCTTTATGCTGCTACTAACACGTTTAACTAAGCGTCGTTATTGGAAACGCCCTGACAGTTCATTGGTAATATATACATTCTTTACCTAAAGTTGTATCTACATTGTCATCTCTTTGTTTCCTTTTCTGACAGTTTTACAAGATTTTTCTGGTTGAGTTATGTTGTTTTAAGAAATCAAATGGCAAACTGATGAATGTATATGCTATAAATTTGTTATATATTACATAACAAGTGCTATTTCCAGAAAAAGTTACCCAACCTCATGCCATTTTAATGTTCAATCACCTAAACAGGGATTAACCAGATGCAGACGGTTTAATTATACCTTTTGAGATTCTGTAACATGAACTTCCTAAAACTTTTATGCTCTGTCATTGTTTCGTGTAAGGTATATAAGCATGCATAAAGATTCGTTGATACATACCTTTGATGATGTTGAGTCACGAATGGGTCGATTTGACCTTTTAGTAGAATAATTTGACTATGGTAATTCTGCCAAGTAGAATGAAGTAAATAACTCACCGAAAAGAAATGCAAGTACCATATAGTAAGTACGATGTAAATGAATACCTGAACAGATAAACCTACATCTGGTAAATTAGACTAATTGGTATACTTTGAGACCATTTGGGCTACTCAAGCATGATAAGGCACATCTTTGTTGATAGTCAACGAGAGATTATTTAGCAACCCATTTGGCTGGAAAGTTGCAAGTTCCCGATTTTGAGTCCATCTTATCGAACCCAACCCCATCATGATGAAAAACTAGCCATCAAATGTTCAAATACCATATATGCACTAAAGGGTCCTTATGCTCACATTTGTACATTTCCAGGTTGTAACATGATAAAAACATTGTTTACACACACTATTCCCAATCTAATATACACAACTCTCCATGGGTTATTCAAACTGTTGGATAGTAAACAAACCACCTTAAAATCGTCATTAACATACACAAATTGAAATTGTAGAGGTAAAATAGAAACTTCTCACTTCCCTATTCATTCATTAGCTTTAGCTGGACTCGAGGAGGGCTTCGTGGGAATCGCTGAGGGCTTCCGGTCACAGATTGTTTGGGAGGGGCAGGAGCTTCTAAAAGTGGTGCTCCTGTACCAATAAAAGAAGTTGTCCTCATACCTTGGCGTGACAAGAGCAAGCGGAATGTCCATGTCAATATGTCTGGTGCAAACACCCTGTACAACAGGAACACGTCATACCAGCTTGGGAATTTCACATTTGCAGTGCCCCGCATAGCTGCAGATACAATCAACCGTGCAAACTCTTCCACCGGGCTACCTGATGCTTGTAGCTTGAAATCATAAGAAACAAATCATAAGTATCCGCAATATGTGGCAAAATAAGTGGATTGTAAAGAATTTTTTTATTGATAAAATAACAAATTGTAGCATAAGTATCGTACTAATTACACCGATGAAGTAATGGGTCAAATCGTCAAAGTATCAAATGCTTACCACCTCTAAACTATTCTATTCCAAAAAACTATTTTAATCCTTTAGTACTAGTATGGTGTTTGTAATCATGTTTGATACTTTAGCTAATTATAAACTTCAAAGTAAAGAACACAAAAAGTGTTGGTGAGACCACCCATATGCGTCATGTTTTGACACCACGGCTTTTTTACTTTGAATTTTACTCTCAAATGAACCCTTAAAATTAATAAAAAGACCAACTTGACCCATTTTTGTTCGTTCGGCCCACCTTTTCAACAGCATGCAACACACGTCTGGAAAGGAGTCACTAACATATTAAGAGCTGCTACTACCATCAAATAGATTAAAAACAAAAAAATGAACGTGCACAAACTTACCTCTCTTTCTTCCTTCCACTGCATCTCGGCGCCTTCTTCTAGCATGAATTTCCCTCGGGTCATCTCAGCACCAATCCAACCATGTGTAGCAATCGTGATTCCTACATCACCATTTAGTTCTAACCTCAACGTCTCGTAGAAGTTAACTAGAGCAGCTTTTGCCGCCTGGTCAAGAAGACATTAGGACAATAGATCAATAGTTAATGTACGCTCACAAAACATTTAGCAGTTTTTTTATACACCCTCTTGCTTCCGTCCATCAAAGAGATGGAAAAATGGGAGAGGGTGGATTGGGCAATAGATTTGGTTCTAAACGTTTTGTGTCGAGAAGTTACAATAATTTCAAACGTATTTTACATTAAAAAAAATGATAACTAAATAATGTCATGCTCATATAATTCCACTTAGACGAGCACTCTACTTAGCGTCCGTTGAGTCAGTCTGATTTCCACGTATTGTCCGTAGGGAGGGGAATATGGGCTGGTGAGCGTTCTCTTTTATCAATGTGTTGCTAATAACACTTATTTGAATAAAATGGACTTCAAGGTAATATGCATTAAACAAATACACTTAAGAACTTTTGATCTGCTTCCTTTTGTACTAAATCTTTATTTTACCAAGTTGTGACTGCCACAGTAAAATCATCTGAATAAATGGATCTAAACTACCAAATCCAATTAATGGGAAATAGCTATAATGGACTCATGGATCCAAATGTTCTCACCGAATATATGCTCATTCTCGGGAGAGGTAACCAGTTCTCGACTGCGGCATTAACTACAATCCGCCCATGAGTCTGTCTTAGGTAAGGAAGAGCCACATAAGTAGGATACACATTCCCCCAGAAGTTAATATCCTGAAATTTAAAAGCAAAGGTGAGCAAAGTTCATCAATTAAAGCTTATGATATTCATTGAAATTTTTTTAAAGCCAATTGAGAATTAAGTTGTACCATCAAAATAGGGAACACTGATGCATCATTTGCTTCATCGAAATAGAAGGTGTGCCCTAAGCTTGCTGTGTTTACTAGATGATCGACTGCAAAACATGGAACATTTACAATTAAAACGAAACTCACGAGGACATTACGCCACGTGAAATAATACATTTTCATTCATAGCATAAGAATAATGCGAAGATTCGATTACTTTGGCCGTAATAACCGATTGTCTCATTAATAAATCTCCTGCAATCCTCCTCTTTGACAACATCTGCAGCCATTATCAACACATTTGGTGCACCCAGCCGTCTAGCGTTCTCACTGATCCCATGTAGTCGGTTATCTCTTCGTGCAACTAATACAAGATTTGCTCTCTTCTTCGCATATTCGTATGCAATTTGCTGAGAAAAGTAAATAATATATACTTGTTCATAGATAACCATAACACATTCGAAATCGTAACAAATTGAGAAAAGGAAAGGTTGGGAAACTGTCACAGGATACCTCGGTTAGGTGCGTTCATTTGAGTTAAAAAGACTTGTTTTTCCCCGGGTAACCCGAATAGAGAAAACCTCATCCGTTTACCCGTTCAAGTTAATTTACGTTTTAGAAGTCAAACTAAATATCTAGATTTGCACTATTTCAAAGTTATTTAATTGTTACAACTTGAGTCCAAGGCTGTCCTTGAAAAAGCGCGGCACTCGGCACAACATGTACAACCCTAAAATCTACCACCAAAATAAGTTCATGCAAAAAAAACCCAGCAGAGTAGTATCTTACCTAAAAAAATGTTTATACACGGTTAAATGGGCCAAGTGTATCTAATTTTACCGAACTTGTCACATTTTGTATGTATCAAACTTTCAAAAGTATGTATTTAAATTCAAAACTTTATTTTATATGCGTCAAACTTTCAAATGATTTATTTAACATAACTTGTAAACGTATGTGTGTGAAAACAAAGAGGCTGCTAAATACATACATTAGCTGATTAGCAATGTATGAGGGAATAATGAACTAAAAACATATTAATATATTTACACTAAAATTTTTTAGGCCGTCGGGGGCCCGATACTTATATGCTACATCCGCCCATGTTAATATGTATACACAAAAAGGTATATATGGTTTGAAAGTATGATATACTGCACATAACAACAAAACTTGACAAGTACAGAGACATATAATTAAAACCTCTTGGATCTTATGGTATTCCATAGGATTATAGGAATTTTAACATTCTATATGCTATTCAAGTACGAAATAGTTTCTACAATCTTAACATGCACGAAGCTTGAGATGAAGAGCAGGCCGGGGGCCGAAAGTCACGAGACAAACACAAAGAAAAATAATCGGTGAAAGTCTTAGAAAAATAACTTTTCGAAAAAATTACCAATAAACTAGCGAAAAACGGGCCCCTTAGTCCCTGCACATCCTGGATTATTATAATTAAGCTAATTAACATATATACCTCACCAATTCCAGAGGAAGCACCAGTAATGACAACAACTTTGTTAAACATGTCATCATTAATGAAGGAATAATAAAGCCATTCACAGCCTTTGATGAAAGTAAGGGCCGGCCATGAGAAAGCTAGCATCACCAAACTTGCAGGGGGAACAACCCAGTTAAGAACAGAATTTATACTATCCATCATCACCATATATATTTTAAGTATATCTATTAACAAACTATACTACTTATTACAAAAAGATAGAGATGATAAAGTGTGTGTGTGTTTTTTGAGACCGGTGGATAATGATATGATGATGAGTGTTTTGGCGGTGTGATCAGTGATGACAAATAAATTCAGAAGAGAAAATGAGGTGCATGGTGTTGTTTTTGTTTCTGTAAAGCTGGGGCTGGAGACTGAATAGGTGGTGGCGAGTTTGTATGTGATCCACGTACACGTGTTAGCTTATATGAGTTTGGTGTTTTGACGGATGGTATATGTTAGCATCGTGCCGTACTAGTACCTTCTCCAAGAGAAATATATCATAAATTTTTATTTTTTTAACGATAAATGTTAATCGTTTACCCAAGAGAATATCGATAAATATATATATATAAATATATCTCATAATTAAATATATATACATGATTATTCACTTAGGCAGTGTAGAATGTAGATACACCGGTTAAACCAGGAACGAATTTAGCATGGAGCATTGGCCCCCCATAATTAGTGTGTGGGGTATATTTTTATAAGATATGGTATTTGCTCCTATCTATCTATAATTTTTATATAAAAATTGTAGACACTTATGTTTAAAAGTTGCTATATTTTCTAGATATAAGAAATGATCAATATGCACATCTTACTTATTTACATCATTTATTTTTTAACTTTTAAAATATATACATTAACCTCGTTATATTAATTACCTAAACCACTCGCCGTCGTTATCACCACCACCAGTCGCCGCCACCATCACACCGTCACGTACCGCCGCCACCTCCTCTGTTGCATTGCACGAATACCCCTTTAGTAAGTATTTATGTATTATGGTTATAATTGTTGGAACAACATAAACATCCATATATAATCTAATGGTTTGTGTGCTACATTCCCAAGATATTGGTTGTTAGTACAAGACGGACTATTGACTTTTTTACTTTTAACTTTTTTTCATTGCATTTTTTTTTTTTACCATAAATAGAAAATAGTTTCTCTCATTATTGATACTCTAATTTTCTCCCACGGTCCCGCACGAAACTCTTTCTACCCGATTTCTTATTTCATTTTCACCTCGATTACTCTAATTTTTTGAATATCCAAAAATACAAGCCTCAGTGAAGCCATTGTCAATAATATAAAGGTTAGATAAATAAATAAATAAATAGACTGATATAACCCTTTGAGTGGGTCACTCTCCAAGAATAAAAAGATAAAGGGAATAGACTTTTGAAACAATTTTTCTCAGCCTTCTTTTCAAAATGAAAATTACAATGCTTAAATAGACAACTACAACCTACTCTATATGCACTTTATTAGGAGATCATGGAAAAAACTACCATGATCATGCATGCAACATGGGAATATATTTTCCTCACTAGATAAAAACATGTGCTGAAATAAAATAACTACTATGCTTGACTAGTTCTTCTCGTTAACTGCCTTCCAAGTTCGCAAAGGCCTTTGACTTGGGTTTGAGGTCTTGAGCTACCGAGTCCAGGATTGTATCATTGCCCACCCCTTGATAATCGACCTTGTGCTCAAGGTCGGTAATCTTGACGCTGGAAGAAGCAGCGATCTGTGGCTGGGCACCTAGGAGAGTAACAAGCTTGTTGTAGTGAAACGAAAGGGATGGAATGGCAAAGTTGGCTGTGACCGGTCCCAAAGAGCGCAACCAATCGAACCCCAATATGATCTCACAACCTTTGAACTCCAAAAGGAACAGAGAAACAGGAAACAATATTGTTTGATCCAAAGTGAGTGGAACGTTGGAGCAAAACCCGGGGCATTGAAGTGGTTCCGCATTACCTACGAGAACCGGAAAAGGTGTTGTTGGGTGGGTTGTCAAACTCAACATGGAAG
>JAOEHQ010046899.1:0-11203 GCA_025447715.1 Asclepias incarnata
CCCAAAAAAAACGAAAATTAAAAAGTCGTCGAAAGTATATCAGATGACCTCTCTAATGAAAGAGGACGGAATTTTAATAACACCCATATAATTTTTATAATTTATCGATGTATGGTTTTTGAGATAAAAGATTTTGATTGAATTAGATGAAACTAGTGATTTATGAAAGAGAGAGAAAAATGAGGGGAAATATGTGGCTAAGATTTGTCCCTTGGTTTCCAAAGAAAATTTAGGATTCAAATGAACATTTCCCATAATATATAATAATAATAATAAAACTTTTTTATTATAATCCACAAGACATGTTAAATTAATTAATAATTAATAATAATATATTTATGTTTCTAACTTATAAATTAATATTATTTGTTACTCTGTATTTAATTATTTATCCATTTACAAACCTAACTAATTGAAATTTTAAAACGAATGAACCAAGTTTTACCATCAGGATTTTAAATTAAGTGATACCATTATTAATGTCAAAAGTAATATTAGATCTTTATTAACACTTTTATGATACATGTCTTTCGCTATTAAGATATCATTGAAGAAACCAAATGCATGTAATGGACATACTCAAATATTTATTTTTTTACAATATAAAACAATTGTTGAATATATATAGTCAATTCATATATTGTACGAGTATTAAGATTGATATATTATGTATATATTACGCGTTGCAAAGGATTTGTATTCCGATGGAAAAAGCTTCATGCTCCGTGGAGATTGGGCAAGTACAATAGAAGCAATCGTGTTGGGTCTTTGATTTTGAAGGCACTTGTTTTTTAAAAATTTACAATTAATATATATTAGAGAATTTTAAATATTTATCATAAAAATCTTAATATTTTATTAAGATATTTATAGATATAAAAATAGAATTAAATGTAATATTTTAGATGATGTAAAAGACTATTTAAAATGATCAAAATAAAGTAGACCAGTAGGACAAAATACAACTTAAAATTATTTTAATTAAAGTATTTAAAACATCACATTTTGGATTTTACGGAGTATAGTAATATATATATATATAGCATGGTACCTGTGCAATGCGGTGGCGGAAGCGGAAGTGTGGTGGTGGCGGCGGCGGCGACGGGTAGCGGTGGCAACCGGTGGTGGTGACGGCGAGCGGTGTAGGCTATTGATGTAAATGTAATTGATGTAAAATGGGTAGTGTAGTGTAACGTACAACTGCCATTCGAGCATCTTATGTAATCGAGTCTTAAGTAGTCTTTATTGTGGTGAAATCGTCTTGGACTCTTGTAATCGTCATTAAGCGAGTTATATATGTGAATCGAGATCGAGTTTTCACGAGTTTTTAATTATTCAAGTTTCGAATAGATAGTATTTGAGGTTAATCGTGAGATTCGGGTTCAAAAGGAATAACTAGTTGTCTATAGAAATGCCAAAGTGAAAATGTAAATCATTTGAAGTAAAAGTTTATTTAATTTATAACAGTCCAATGTAGTCGTGTTTATAGTCGTATTGAAGGTAAATGAAAACTATATTCGTTGGAATCAACAAAATGTTTTTATGAGTCTTGAGTCAAAACTTATTGTCAAACGAATCGTTTTCCGGGAGAAACTGACAACTTCTACGAGAGCTCAATGGTGGAACAAAACCACCATTTGCACCACTTTTTCTTCATTTCTCTCTTGCACTCTCTCTCTCTCTAGTTTTTCTCTCTCAACTTTATTGATCAATCTCGTTAGTGAATCGTTGTATCTTCAAATTCGTGCATAGATCGGTCCTTACTAACTGATCCCATTGCAAAAAGGTAAGTATTTTGGTCTAGATCTTGTTTTTCTTATTTGGGGATCTAAAAGTTGTTATTACCAAACTTTATCTTTAAAATTAAGAAAGAACAAGGTTTTGGGCAAAGGAAACAATTTAAACCTTTAATCTTATGTTCACAAAGTAGATCTAAGCTGTTTTACTCCTCAAAATGGGTCAAATCTCGAAATCAAAATTTTATTTTCGATCTGCTTGCGAGGTTCGTTTGGAGTGCGAAACGAGGTTCAATTAGAGTGTAAAACGAGGTTCATTTGAGGTTAGAACGAAGTTCGTTTGAGGTTCGAACAAAGTTCGTTTGAACTCTGGAACGAAGTTCGTTTGGGTCTACGAAGTTCGTTTGGGATTCAAAACGAAGTTCGTTTGGCTTTTGAAACAAGGTTCGTATGAGTCCTTTTTGAAACGAGGTTCGTATGAGGTTACTTTTGAAATGAGGTCCGTTTCAGTTAAAAACTCAGAGTTTTTGTGTGGTATCGAATCGTCTGGTTTTATGAGATTTAGTGGGCTTTTATTAAACCTTAATGATTGAGATAAACCTTATTATGCGAGTTTCCATGGCATTTCTTAGGGGCACTAGTTTAGACTTAATCGTTTTGTATGATTCGATGACTTATCGTTTGACTTGTGTTGATATAGATTTGGTTGTTATCTTGTGATTGAGGTGTGGACGCGTGAGACTTCTGAGGACTATTGGTATCATGGATTGCGCATGCGTA
Source organism: Asclepias incarnata (assembly GCA_025447715.1). Lineage (NCBI taxonomy): Eukaryota > Viridiplantae > Streptophyta > Magnoliopsida > Gentianales > Apocynaceae > Asclepias > Asclepias incarnata. Next base: position 2,517 of record JAOEHQ010046899.1, read on the forward strand.
ATTGGTATGGTAGGTAAACTGAAATATTTTAGTGTGTTGGTAATGTGGTGGGTTAGCCGCTGTCACTCCCTATATATAAGCATTACCAAGACATCGAGAATATTTCGGAACCGGATCCCGATATGCCCTTATCATGCACGAGATGTGGTGGGTTAGCCGCAGGTACACCCTATACATAAGCATCAAAGGTATAATAAAGGCAGGAATTAGACACGGACCATATTTAACTATAATTGTTTATGTTTCCCTCGTTTTCCGTATTAAGTTGATATAAGTTATTCATGAGATGACTTGATAAGTAGAGATGGATAATCGTAAGGTAGAGACTTTGAAGTTTATCGATGCATATATTAGTGATAGAACTGCAAGAGTGATTCTATGAGTATCGTAAATCTAATTTTCGAGTAAACGTGTTTATCTTAGCATGGCTAGAACAAGAGCATCAGGTGGTCGAGGCAGAGGCCGTAGAGGAGGCCGAGGTAGTGGCCGTGGGGGTGGCCGAGGTGATGATGAGAAAGAACCTCATGCTGAGCAACCCCATAACATAGAGATGGCCACGATGATGGCCCAAATGATTTCAAATTTATTGCCGACTATTGGGCCCAAGTTACTATCGCAATAGGAGGAACAGGTGGAGAACAGGGTGGAGGTACTGAGGGTCAGGCTGGGGATCAGGGAGGTATACCTGAAGAACCAGTGGTTGAACAAAATGTACAGGGTGATCAGGATGGTGATGGTGGGGATACAGGAGTGGGATGTACAGGGTGATTAATCTTAGAAGGGCAAATGAGGGGTACCGTCTGGGATGTACCTACAAAGATTTTAAGAATTGTGGGGGCAACGATGTATGTACAGTGGATCGAGAGGATGGAAGCTGTTATCTCTAGAAGCAACTGCACGTATGACCAAAGGATCAACTATGTTACTAGGTCGCTAGTAGGAGATGCTCTTAGTTGGTGGAACTCAGAGGTCGAGACAAGGGGTAGGGATGTTGCGCTAAACATGTCCTGGGGAGATTTTAAAAGGTTGATGTATGAAAAGTATTGTCCCGCCTATGAGATACAAAAGCTGCAACTGGAATTCACTCAGCAGCAAATGGAAGGGGTAGACTATGCTAGTTACACCAGCAGGTTTCATGAGTTGTCGAGACTAGTCCCTCATCTAGTGACCTCTGAAGCCAAGAAGATTGAGAAGTACATTCTCGGATTAACTCTGCAAGTTCATATTATGGTTTCCTCTCCTATGCCGACTACACTTCAAGAGGCTATCACATGGGCCGGCAACGTAACTGAAGAGCAGGTCAGAAGCGGGGTTTTGAGCAAGAACTCCAACAAGAGAAAGGATGCTCCCGAGTCGAGTAGGAAGAAGGGGAAGTTTGACAAGAAGAGACAGAACAAGGGAAAGGCTTTTGCTGCGGTTGAGCCAGAGAAGAAGGGATATACAGGTCCGCACCCTCAGTGTGCGAGGTGTCAATATCATCACCCAACAAATGCTCCATGCAGGGTCTGCTTCAACTGTATTCAAACCGGGCACATGGCCAGAGACTACAGAGCTGGAGGTCAGAGAGTAGTACCCCAGAATGTTGCCCCGCTGAACGTTTGCTATCCTCAAGGGAACCGGGGAGCTTGTTTTGAATGTGGTAGCCGAGACCACTTCAGGAATACGTGTCCGCAATAGGTTGGGCATCAAGTACAGGTTGTAGTGCACCCGAATCAGCTTCAGATCGTGGGCCCCAATCAGAACAGGGGAAATTAGGCTCAGGGTCAAGCTCAAGGTCAAGGTCAGGGTCAGCAGGTCAGGGGAAGAACTTTTGCTATTAATGCCGCTGAAGCTAGGAATAACCCGAACGTGGTAGCAGGTACCTTTCTTTTGAACGATCAGTTTGCTACTGTACTATTTGATTCTGGCGCAAACTATAGCTTCATATCAACTGATTTTATTTCTCTGCTTAGTGTAACGCCTAACCCGATGACTTTTTGTGTAAAAATTGAAATGGTTAATGGAGGGATAGTTAGGTTGAACCGTGTTGTGCGCGACTGCACCTTAACGTTAAATGACCACCCATTTTTTATAGACTTGATTCCGTTGGATATTGGTAGTTTCGATGTTATTGTGGGGATGGATTGGATGTCGGCGGTTGATGCGATGATCGAATGTAGTAATAAAGTGGTCCGAATACTGTTGCCTAATGGAGAAGTGTTAAGGTGAGTGTGAAGAGTCTTTGGAAGGGAAGGTTATGAGTGTCACGGGTAAGAACGTTGAATTGGGAAGTGTGCCGGTGGTTCGTGACTTTCTTGATGTCTTTCCAGAATATCTACCAGGTTTACCCCCGTCACGACAATTAGATTTCCGTATTAATCTTATTCCTTATGTGAAGCCAGTCGCGAAAGCTCCTTATAGATTAGCACCATCAGAAATGCAAGAATTGGCGACACAATTGCAAGAACTTCAAGACAAGGGTTTCATTCGTCCTAGTCACCTTGGGGAGCTCCAATATTGTTTGTAAAAAAGAAGGATTGGTCTTTCCGTATGTGTATAGATTACCGAGAGTTAAACAAGCTGACGGTGAAGAATCGATACCCTCTACCCAGAATCGATGATTCCGAAGACGGCTTTCCGAACGCGTTCTGGGCATTTCAAATTTACAGTGATGCCTTTCGGGTTAACCAACGTACTGGCGGTATTTATGGATTTGATGAACCGCGTATGCAGACCGTATGTGGATAAGTTCGTTATAGTAGTCATCGATGATATCCTCGTCTATTCAAAGTCAAATGAGGAGCATTCAGATCATTTGAAGAAGGTTCTCGAACTACTGCGAGCAGAGAAGCTTTATGCGAAGTTCTCTAAGTGTAAATTTTGGCTGGAAGAGGTCCACTTCCTTGGTCACCTGGTGAACAAGGATGGTATTCATGTAAACCCGAGCAAGATTGAATCAGTGAAGAACTGGAGAAGGCCAGAGACACCGACAGAGATTCGACAGTTTCTCGGGTTAGCCGGTTATTACAGAAGGTTTATTGAGACCTTTTCACGAATAGCTCAACCACTTACGCAATTGACTCAAAAGGAAAGAAAGTTTGAATGGGGCGAAAAGCAGGAAGAAGCATTCCAGACTTTGAAACACAAGTTATGCAACGCTCCGATATTGAATCTTCCAGAGGGATCAGATGATTTGGTAGTCTACTGTGATGCTTCAGGTTCAGACAAGATGTATTTTGACTTGACAGATATATACTGGTGGCCAGGGATGAAGAAAGACATAGCTAAGTATGTTAGGGAGTGTATAACCTGTTTGCAGGTGAAAGCAGAGCATCGAAAGTCCCCTGGGTTACTAGTACAGTCTGTGATGCCAGAATGGAAGTGGGAACGGATCACCATGGATTTCATTACAAAGTTCCCGAGAACGAGTAGCGGACATGAAACTATTTGGGTTAACTAAGTCTGCTCTCTTTTTGGCAATTCGCGAGACTGGCAAGTTCGACACTATGGCAAGATTGTATATCAAGGAAGTCGTGTGAAGCATGGAGTTCCGGTTTCCATCATTTTAGACAGAGACAGTCGGTTTACATCAGGTTTTTGGCGTGCATTCCATAAGGCATTGGGTACTCGACTTGATATGAGTACGACCTTTCATCCTTAGACAGATGGTCAAAGTGAGTGTACGATTCAGACTCTTGAAGACATGCTGCGGGCATGTGTATTAGAATTCGGTGGTAACTGGGAAGCACATCTCCCTTTGATTGAGTTTTCATACAATAATAGTTATCACGCGAGTATTCAGTGCGCTCCATTTGAAGCATTATAAGGGAGAAAGTGTCGGTCGTCCTTGGCTTGGGCAGAGATCGCTGAGAGTCAACTTATTGGACCAGAGATAATTGTTGAGACAACAGAGAAGATAGCTCAGATTAAAGAACGATTGAAAGTAGCGCGAGATCGGCAAAAGAGTTATGATGATGTCAGACGCATGCCCTTGGAGTTTAACATGGGTGATTTTGTGTTGCTGAAAGTTTCGCCGTGGAAGGGTATAGTGAGATTCGTGAAGCGTGGGAAGCTAGGACCAAGATTCATAGGCCCTTTCGAGATCACAGAGCGTATTGGTCCAGAGGCTTATCGATTGAAGCTTCCCCAAAAGTTGAGTGGTGTACATGATGTATTCCACGTATCAAATCTGCGAAAGTGTTTGGTGGATCCAACACATCACATACTGATGGATGAGATCGAGGTAGATAATCGGTTGCAATTCGTAGAAAAGCCGATTGAGATCTTGGATCGAGAAGTCAAGAAACTTAAGACGAAAAGGTATACTATTGTTAAAGTCTGATGGCATTCAATCATCTTATGTAATCGAGTCTTAAGTAGTCTTTATAGTGGTGAAATCGTCTTGGACTCTTGTAATCGTGATTATGCGTGTTATATATGTGAATCGAGATTGAGTTTTCGTGAGTTTTTAATTATTCAAGTTTAATTTATAACAGTACAATATAGTCGTGTTTATAGTCGTTTTGAAGGTAAATTAAAATTATATTCGTTGGAATCAACAAAATGTTTTTATGAGTCTTGAGTCAAAACTTATTGTCAAATGAATCGTTTTCCGGAAGAAACTGACAACTTCTCCGAGAGCTCAATGATGGAACAAAACCACAATTTGCACCACTTTTTCGTCATTTCTCCCTTGCATACACACACTCTCTCTCTAGTTTTTCTCTCTCAAATTTATTGATCAATCTCGTTAGTGAATCGTTGTATTTTCAAATTCATGCATAGATCGGTCCTTACTAACTGATCCCATTGCAAAAACATAAGTATTCTGGTCTAGATCTCGTTTTTCTTATTTGGGGATCTAAAAGTTGTTATTACCAAACTTTTGCTTGAAAATCAAGAAAGAACAAGGTTTTGGGCAAAGGAAACAATTTAAACCTTTAATCTTATGTTCACAAAGTAGATCTAAGCTGTTTTACTCCTCGAAATGGGTCAAATCTCGAAATCAATTTTTTATTTTCGATCAGCTTGCGAGGTTCATTTGGAGTGTGAAAAGAGGTTCGTTTGGAATGCGAAACGAGGTTCGTTTAGAGTGCGACATGAGGTTCGTTTAGAGTGTGAAACGAGGTTCGTTTGAGGTTCGAACAAAGTTCGTTTGAACTCTGGAACGAAGTTTGTTTGGGATTCGAAACGAAGTTCGTTTGGCTATTGAAACGAGGTTCGTTTGAGTCCTTTTTGAAACGAGGTTTGTATGAGGTTACTTTTGAAATGAGGTCCGTTTCAGTTAAAAAATCTGAGTTTTTGTGTGGTATCGAATCGTCTGGTTTTATGAGATTCAAGGGACTTTTGTTAAACCTTAATGATTGAGATAAACCTTATTATGCGAGTTTCCATGGCATTTCTTAGGGCACTAGTTTAGACTTAATCGTTTCGTATGATTCGAGGACTTATCATTTGACTTGTGTTGATATAGATTTGGTTGTTATCTTGTGATCGAGGCGTGGACGCATGAGAATTCTGAGGACTATACTTATTGTACTGAGACCTTTACTTATCGACTATTCAGGTGAGTTTCGTAGCCCCGTTTTCATGTGTTTTCTTGGGGTGAAAAGTGTACTCAAAAATCGTGTCGATAGTTTTTAATGTACAATATATGATGTAGTATAGTATTACTTTAGTAAGTGTCACACGAGGAGTTCCCTCGGCACATCTATACTTATGTACGTCCTGTGTGGACTAGTGGCTCATTCTGTACGTCCCGTGCTGACTGGTGGTTCCTATATGTCCCGTCTGGACCGGTGGCTCTCTGTACGACCCTAGTGGACTGGTGGTTCAATCGTTGTTATCGTATTATGAGTTGTTTATCGTGATTACGTTAAAAATCTGTGGAATTCGTTAATTGTTGTTGTTGTGATGAGTATTCAGTGATGAAATTCTTTTGTGCTATCCATGTGTGCGACTTACTGTAACTAAATCTCTATAACTCCCTTATGTTGTACACATCTTTGATATCGGCATAACTTATTTTCGTTTAACTTAAACCTGCGAACTCACTAGCTTTGTGCTGACAAACTCTAGTACACTTTTCAGGTAATCAAGTGAATCCGAGGAACCAAGCAGGATGATCGTAGCGCTGGACTGGAATCGAGGAACTGGCGCATTTTTTGTTAGCTAGGTTCAGGGATATGCGCTCTAGTTAGCGTTCCTTGATTGACTATATATTTACTCGAGTATGATACTCAAAAGCACCCTTCCTGTGGGGTTTAGCGTTGGTAATCATGCACTAGAGAGTATTGTAAACATTTGTGATTCTTATGGGTTGAATCATATACTTGTGTGGATTACAATGGAAATCATGTTTCATTTAGCTCTACTCTATGTAATATCAATGTCATGCTGTGCTTCATGTGGCATCACATACTTCAGCCTTGAAGGGGTGTTACATGTAGTTATTTTAAGAGTTGAGGGATAGATGTTGTAAATTATTTCATTAAGAGTATTTTAGGTATATTAAGTGGAGATTTTAAATTAGTGAATAAAGGATGGGGTTATTGTAATACCCAATTTTTTTTTTTATTTATATATATATATAAACATTCTGACGTCATCCACGTCATACTTTTATTGTATATATACCCACATGTTTAATATAAAATGGGTGAACCTCGGTATCAAATCAAACGTCTAAAGAAATACTTGTACCTTTAATTAGAATATACAACTGGTACAAGTTCCATTCTTACCAAACGTGTAAACAACTTTCTCTATCTTCTTTTACCTACAAAATGGTTAATAACAACGGGATAATCTTTACGCTTAGTGAATATATAAACTACTATTATATAGTTGAAACAAATATAAACTGTATATCTCCATCTTTCACAATACGCATATCTTCATCTACTTTTCTATATCAATATATAATTCTCATTTCAACATCATTACTAACATGAACCGCTTAAGCATGCAAACAACTAAAACAACAAGCAAAATTTTCTTAGTGAGTACAATATATATACATATTCAAATATATGTCACATAACTTCAAACTTGTACACAATTGTACCTTCAAATATGCATATGGATCCATAGCAACTAATACATCATACGCAAGACATTTACTTCAATACTTCATATTTTCGCTAATGAAATCCACTTCAAATAAATACTTCAAATCTTGACTCGTCAAGATAACTTCAATCCCTTGCATATGCTAGAAACCATGTTAACCAAAGCAATATACACATATATAGGTATAACTTGTACTTACTTATACTTGTACCAACCATCACATTCACAATATCAATCAATTCAACAAATACATACCAAATCAGGCCAATGACGGTCATATCAGTTATCTTATTATTAATAGTCTACTTTGTCACATACTTCAAAACATTTCTTTTGATAACAGTAGTATTCTAATTCTCATCACATATGTCATATATAACCATTCTAAACAAACTATCACATTTTAGAAATATCCAACCTATATTTCTTTCGCATATATAATAATAAGCCTGGATATTAAGAAATTAATATTGACCCAAACGGTTACCTTTTCTCGACCCAAAATATTTTTATATAAATATAAATCAAACTAAAAAACTAAGAAATAGTACATTAAAAAGATAACAATCAAAGCCTATAATTAATTAGGAATGATTTGACATATTTGATTTAGCCTGAACTCGCTTTTTATTTCTCTCTTCTGGCTGACTTCGTCGCCATTACTCTTCTACTCGCTGACTTACTATCTAATTGTTACGAAATGGTTTCTAACAACTAGTATATAGTAACATATGTATTACTATATTCTTATAATTAATTAGAATTATATACGTTAGTTTATCAACCGATCCATCTCATATTCGTTCCATAGTAATAAAAATAATATATAACTTCATAATTTTATCATTTTTTCACTTAATATATTACTCCTAGTAATATAATAATACTAAGAAGGTTCTGGTTAAAATAAAACAATTATTAAAGTAAAACAAATAAAACAATCTTATTTTCTTAACTGAAAATCATTGTGCATCATGAAAATCTTCATGCATCATTGTATATACTTATAAGTTATACATGATTAAGTTCACACAATCACTGTTTTTTTTTGTCATTCTTATGGCAGATCAATTCTTCTATATATCATATATGTTTTTTTGCTTGTCATCTTAAAGTGAAAACTTATACGAAATACGTAATTATAGATATAAAATGATATTTAGATATAAAATAAATTAAAATATATATGTTTTTCGATGCGGTTCGGTTTTGGCGATCGGTTTTTGTATATGAAACCGAAATCCGAACCGATCCGTTCGGTTTTTAGAAAACCAAAACCAAACCAATTGGTTTGTTCAGTTTTTTCAAGTTTTTTTTATTTATTTTCCAGTTCGGTTTTTAGTCACCCTTAAATTTTGCAACACAAATACACATTACCAAATGGTCCAAAACTCCAAATCCGTTGAATGGCCCAGTTAGTTTGAAATACAGAAATAGTGCTCCTTGGGTTTTCAAGCTTCTCAGACCACAAGTCCGGCCCATGTTTATTTTCTTGCTTCTGCTCGGCCCATGTTTGTACAAATTATATACTATATTATTAGAAATCTATGTAAATAGTGTTTAATTTGTCTTTATATGCATTTTTAATATAAATAATGGATTTAGTAATTATAAAACTAAAGTGGAATTTGGTTGGG
>JAOEHQ010046900.1:0-11200 GCA_025447715.1 Asclepias incarnata
CTTCCACAGATGTATACTCATTTGGTTATGTAAATCTTAATCTGATTAATGAAATATGAGTTTTATATCTGTGTTCTGTTCTATCTTTTCTCTTCTGATTCTTTCTTAATCTGTTCGTATCTGTTTCTATCTAAAACGTGGTCATGTATGTCTTTATACATGTTCTTCATTTAATAGCTTCAAATCAAGACTATGAGAGGATTCCGCACTCTCATAGTCTAGGAATCTCGAATCCAGATCGGTCCCCAGGACCTAACATTATTGGAAAACAATTTCATCGACAGGTTGGGTTGAAGTAGAGGTTGCCTTTATTTGATCATTTTGATGTTCTCTAGAAGTAGAGGTCGCAAGATCGACAGGTTGGGTTAAAGATTAAAATGGGTTTGGGTTGAAACATATCATTTTTAGTATTGATGGAAACGGGCCAGGCTAGGTTTGGTTGACCTGCATTTCTGCGAAGTGTTTTGTAATTATTTGCTATAAAAGATAACCCAAATCGTTACCACAAAATTGAATTGGTTAAAATTGACACCTCGGCTAGAAGGCTCATCTAAATTTTGCGTTGCATGTTACGCAGGTGACTGACGATGTTGCCATTGCTGTTAAAGTTTTCATCTAAATTGCCACCTCTGCTAGAAGGCTCATCTAAATTTTGCGTTGCATGTTACACATTTCTACTTTTTTTTTTCTTTCCGAATCTTTTGATTCATGTATATGGTATGATAGGCCTTTATCTATATGACTATGTGTATTGCTTTATCTATGGGAATTGATATTCGTACCATTATTTTTGATTATTTTACCACACTGTACAAATGATACAACAGACTGTACAAGTAGTTGATGCATAAGTATGATAGCTTTATTGAAATTTATGGTACTAATATCATCTCCCTTTATCTATATGTATTGCTTTTGGTTTCCGCAAATATAAAGTAGACATGCGTAGTTGCATCTACTTATATAAGTCAATTGTAGTAAAAAGTATTCAACATTTTTTTAGGTCTTATTGAATATGCATATATTTTTTTTTCACCCTAATAGTCTTATTTATGTTACATTTTTCTTCACTAACTTTGCGATTGGTAAATCAATAGTTAACTTAGTGACGTGGTTTATCAATGGAAAAAGACAAACATAACATTGACCTAAACAAGATTGATTATTTAAAGCTGGCAAAAAAAAATCTAAATAGTAGAAAATGAGAATCACGTTGTAAATTATCGCCGTTATGGCATTTTGTGCGTTTTAAACTGTCACCACTGCAACGTGCGGGTAATCTACCTTTCTATTATAAATGGGCTAAAGAGGTGATTGGATGTAAGATTGAAATTTACCTTTTTATAATTAAATGATGATTGGATGTAAGATTGAAATTTATTTCATATAATTGTTTAATTTATATATCCTTTTTTTTTAATTATTCATGGATACTTTAAATAGGTTAGTCACTGATTTGCCTTAAGGTGAGTCAAGATAAAATTTTACTCTCTAAGGTTTCAAACGTTTAAAATATATTATGAAGTTTGAATTTGAATATTTTAGCATGAAATTAAGGCGACGTTACGACATTTCAAGCGAACCCATCCTCTTCGGTCAAAAGGCAGTATGTAGCATTTGAGTTGTATATTGACGCTTTCATATTAGTTATCTTACTTAATTGTTGTAAATTGGTACCGTTACGACATCTCGCGCGCTATAAACCGTCGCCGCTGCAACGCGCGGGTACTAGACTAGTATATATATATATATATATATATAGGATTTGGTTCAACTAAAACAAGTATTAAAATAAAACAATCCTTTTTTCTTAACTTAAAATCGTTATGCATCATGAAAATCTCCATGCATCAATGTATATATTTGTGTTCTATGAATTTTCGTGCATCAGTTTTACCATGATCCAATGGTCAAGATCTTATATTATTTGTTTTACTTTAATACTTGTTTTACAATAACTAGCCCATTCTTGTCATTTTACACAATTTATTAAAAGTTCCAGCTATTTTGTCCAACACCTAAATATATTTAAAAAGCTTGAGCTAACAACTTTCAGCTACAGCTACCAGCTAACAGCTAATAGCCATCAGCTTACATCTAACAGCTACCAACTATCAGCTAGTTTTGCCAAACATACAATTTAAAAATTGTCATCAACACCTTATTAATTCATTGGGTTATCATTTTAAAAGTATTCCACGAATGAATTTGATATTTAATTAATGTATGTGTCATATATTTAGATAACTCAACCGTATCTATGTGTTTTTTGTCGATAACTTTCATTATAATAATATATGTGAATTATGAAATACATTAGATTATATTTTTAAAATCAAACAACAACTTTGAGTTTTTATATAGATCATTAATTTTGTATTCAAAACTTTATACGACCTAATTCAATTCTGGGTAACAAGCCATGTTTATTTTCTAATCTTATCTATGATTCAAATTTATGTATGTCTAACTTAGTTAAGAAGATGAAACGAACATGTCAAATGGCTTAGGTAACGTACAGGTCAAATTGTGTGTCAATCTCGTTATTGAGCATATAATTAGTTCATTAACTTTAGATGCTTTAAAAGACTTACATGAGCACAAAGAAATCATAATATACCATGTGAACTTTATTAACTATTTTAGAGCTCTGAAAAATGCATATTTATGTTCGTTTAAAATACATAAGTTAGTTGTGACAAATGACAATAAAATCCTATTGAACTTTTGTAAAAAACCAACTACAGTAACAATTACTTTTTGGATTTCTAATGCTCGATATGTTTTAACTTGTCCTAATAAATCTTATTGAGTTTTTTTTTTTTTTTGGGTAAAGGGGAAAACCCCGGTAACTTTATAACAACACCCAAAAACAATACAATACAAGTAGTGTGACTGAAATATCACACTAGTTCAACAGTGAGACATGCCCCACGTATGAAAACAAGAAAAAACAAGTAAACACATAGCCAAACTAACCAACTATCAATATGCGCCTATTATAGAACTAGGCAACATAATAACAGTAACAATAGATCTATATATATATATAAAAGTAGAAGCAAAGTTGCTTCTTTAGCACTTCAATTAATGGGCTACTAAATGTGGGTGAATTAAGTGGTTAATTGTATTTGTTTACAGTGGGGTTAATTAGGAGGTAAATGCATTTATTTATTTCAATTATTCAGTGTTCAATTGTAGATGAAACTCTTGAGCTTCCCTTCCATCACAATTTTTCATTTTTTCTTTCTTTACGTATTTTACAGATTATTGATTAAACTTGGATAGGAGATTTTGAAGATGATGGTAATCACATATGTGTTTTTCTTCCTTCAAAATATATCCGCTTCTAATGCATTATATTATCTTTTGTTTTTCATTCCATTATTCTTTTATTTTGCCCATCAGAATGTTTTGTTTGTGAAATTTGTATCATAACAACAATTATTCAATCAAGGTATGTAAAATATGCAGCGTTTTTTTTTATTACTTATGTTGTTAGGGTTTTTTTTTTCCGTTGGATTTTTGGATGTAGTTTTTATTCCATGATGGTTTTTTGGAATTTTATGTATATATTAGTATGGTGATTGCAGGTGGAGTTTTGGATATGTGTTTTGATCACTTTATATGGATGGATCCCTTCGGTTATTTATGCAAATTATGGTATCATCAAGTGATTCTTTATTAATCTTTTTATGGTAAAACTTAACTAATCTACCAATTTTAACTTTAACTATTATATCTTGACGTATTCAATTTGTTTTTTAGGGATGTCAAGATTTTCAAAATGAAGTAAAATCTACAAGTTAGTGAATTGCCTTTTTATGCAATTTGTTAATTTTTCCCGACATAAATAATTGTAGTTGTTACAGTTCATGAATATACTGACTAATAGTCTACTCTCCCATTGATATATTGGAATTTTCTTTAACATAAGATACAATATTGCACGTCTTCATGCTCACTTATTGTTGTGTTTTGTGTAGGTGAGTTATTTTGGAAATGATGGTAAGTCGGATACTGGTGATTATTTGAGGTAAATTGTATGGTTGATATGTGAATCACATTATTAGAATACCACCAAGAAGATTATTAGAGGTGGCAAAACGGTAGGTCACGCAGGTTGGGTAATGGTTCAAAACATAAAGTTCCTCATGGGCAATTCCATGATCTTTCAGGGCTCTTTCGCATTGGAGGGTAAAACTCTCTCTTCCTAATTTCAGGTCCGATTCCACTTTTCTAAAATGGGTCCAGTGTGCCACATACCGCCTCCATGTTTGGTTGTGATTCAGGTTAGTGGTGTACTTTTCTGACGGTATTTTGGTGTTAGATGAATGACAGAAATCAGTAAAACACACTCAAAACTATTGAATTGTATAATCTTTCAGTAATTGAAAGATAAGGATATGTTTCTAAACCTTTTTATATTCACGAGCAGTCAGGAACAGGCCATCCACACAGTCCTATTGCTTGAGAACAAGATTCTGAAGAGGATAGAGTAAAGATAACCAAAAGTCTATCAACGGGACCAAAGGTAAAATGTTGTTTAAATGAGTGAACTTAAAGGTGGGAATATGGATTTGACAGGCCAGGCAGCTTACGTAATGGGTCAAAACGAGGTGAGATTGTGTCATTTTAGTGTGGGCTGGGCAGGATTGATCTGACACTCTTTTGCCATTTTGCATGGATACTACAATAATCCAAATCTTCGAATAAACTAAAGTAAGAGGTTGTATGCAACTATGCATCAAAAATACACTGTTAGTTAGTAAATATTTCATGAACCCGGCCCATAAAACTGTAAGTAATATATATATATATATATATATATATATATTGGTAATGCGTATTACATGTTCCTATTGTCAAGGTGTTATGCGATGGGGACAGTAGAAATTATAGGACCAATTGCATCCAGTTTTGAGGACATCATGATAATGTAAGTAACTGTCTAGATGTTCATGTTAAGGGAAACTGGATTTTGTTCATTGGTTTCTCTAGGTATGCTGCAATTTTAGGTGGTTCTCCCGCCGACAAACTCAGCCTCAGTCCAGTATTCAGGCTGTTGTTTTCATAAGTGTTAAATGTCGTATAATTCATTGGTAAAGAGTACTCATCCAATATATATATATATATATATATATATATATATATTAGTGATTAGTGTGTTTGCAGTCCCCGCCGTGTTTAGATAAATATGTAAAAGTTGGATTACGCTTTGTTTCATGTATGTGTTCCGTATTGCGGTATTACAGCTCACTTTAATATAGATGGATGTGCTTTTTTGGAAACGACATTGATTCAGGTTAGTGTTTTTGCTCTTGAAGATTACCACTGAGAAGAATCTTACACATTATATCTTCTTTAGTAATGAGAATGTATGTTGTTAGACGTGTTGATGAGGTTCATAAGTTAGGAGAGATGGGAAGATGTACATGTTGGATAAAGGGCCAGAATGGGTAAATGAGTAAATGTCAATTTTAAGTGCTTTGCAGGCTTTTAGTTGACCTCTAAACCATATTAGCCATTAAAGAATTTAAAATTTGTGATGTGTTAATTTTGATTACAAAACAATACAAGTACGATGATAAAACATTAAATGAAAGCAATTTTGAATAATGTATTCATTAAGAATCAACTTTGGGCGACTTTCAACCCATCTAACCGTTCTAATTTAGTTAAATACCACTAGTATGATTTGAAATAAAACACAGCCAAGATTGACGTACTGCATATGCACAATGGGTTGAAAAACGTCACCTCTACAGATTAGCTACTGAAATTTAAGTTTTAAGGTGGTTGGTGTAACTTACTAGAGGATTGTACTTCTTATCAATGAATGCTGAAAGTTCTTTGTTTTCCAGCTCGAATTGAAGATGTACATTGGAACCTTAGGAAAATTGTGAAGATCAATGAATTTAAAAATCATCCCATTGATGACAAGTAAAAAGATGCTTAAGCAGGTCACCAAGTAAAACGACCGCTGAAATCTTAAGGAGTTCTGCTGCTTCGTATTTGTTTGAAATTACAAATTTTTAAGAAAGATAATTTTGTCCAAGGTTGGTCCACAATCGGTGATAAGGTGTAGGATACCATTCTTTGGTAAGTTCTGTGTGTGCTTTATATTGATTGCAGCAACATGTTTTGAGCATATACTCATTTTGTTTCAAAACTAGGATAGGAGCGAATATATTGGATACTATGTTTCCCTTTAGCATATGTTGTCCCATTCCATTCTAGACATGACAATTCATTGTATAGGAGCGTTCCAGGTTAAAAGTTGAAATTTGTGATTTTTAGAGAGGGCAAAAGGGTTTAGTTAGTTGACCTATAAACACTTATTTGTCTCACTTGCTTAAGTATGGCTCTATGTTAGGTACCTTCAAAACTGATGTTAAGATTTTCGATAATGAGACAATCGGTGTCGATGGAAAGATGATCAAGGTTGTTTCTAGCTGAGACCCTCTTAGGCTTCCATGGGCTGAACTCGGTATTAACATTGTTATCGAGGTATGTCTAATCTTACTTCATTTGTACATTGTATGCAGTAAAATTTAAAATGGTTCGGTCAAAATGATAATTCTTAAATTGGGTCAGAATGGTTTGGGTCAAGGCTGGATAACTGGGTTACAGATCAAAACATAGACCTCATTTGAAGTTCAAACGATTGTATTTCAACAAATGAAATTCATATATAATTTTGGAAACTTTTCTCGACGATGATTTTTATGTGATGACTAGGGAACCCGGGTGTTTGTGGACGGGAAAGGTGTACAAAACAACGCCTTATCATATTAAATTTATAAGAGAGTACAAGTTTACTAAATGCATTTAACAAGAACACGTGTTAAGAACCTTTAATAATTAATCATCTTTATTGAAACCAATGGTGTAGCAATCTAGAGTTCTTGGCTTAACAATATACCTATCGATTTAACTAATCAAAACTGTTGTAGTTTGAGAATAACATCTAGGGCTAGCTTTAGTAGCTTTTGTTTCATAATCTAAAACATATAACAATTACATGACTCCATTGTGATTTAAGAATGTCGCACATGGGCAATGGAATGTATTTGCTTGACCAACAGTGTTTTATGTTTGCTATTATTCTGGCCGCTCTTTGGGTTGTTCAGGCCACTTTTCAAGAAGTTTGGATCTGTTCTAGACGCATTCGAAGCTGTTCGGGTTGTAGTTTTCGGCTGTTGATCAGGCTACAATCCGGACTAATGATGCTCAAATGTTGTTCGGGCTGGGGCTGAGAGCTCATGATGACCGATATCCTCAAACAATGCTTACATATTCTATTTTGAAAAGGTTAGTATGCTTAAAAGCACAATCATTTCCGTAGTAGAAAGGTCCGCCTATAGGGTAGTAACATACAACATTAGACTTGCTCATTGCGATTTGAAACTTGATTGGGATTCATATTTGCTCGAATGAAATTCAATAGAGCATTGAGTTTTGACATCCTCATTGGTTGACTTACTCGAATCCTTGTGGAATGGTGCATTCTTTATTTATGCGTGTAAGGCTATGGTCTGTCACTACAAACCTCCTTTCGAAGGCCACATGGGCTGTCGGGATGAATGCTTTAATAGGATGCTAAACATAGAACGTGTAAAAGGAACGTGCCCCTTTGGGGAGTCTTGCTCGAATCAACAAGTTATGTATATATTAATGTATTTAAATTTTCTTTGAAATGCAATTCTTCTAAAATTTGAAACCTTTGTTTGCATGAAGTAGTTAAAACACTTGCATTTTTATATGATTGCAGTTCCAAAAACGCAAGTATTCCAAACTGAAATGTATCTATATATAAGCGTGTTATATATATAATTTCAGCAGGCGGTTCGAGGGTGGTGGAGGTCGAAAAGGGAGAAAACAGGTAGCAGTTGGAATTAAGTTAAACTTAAGCGTGGAAGCAGGCTGCAAAAGAGTATAGGGAGCTTTTGAGTGATATGTGTGAATAGAAGTTAGTGATGAATTTGCCTTATATGAAGTCTTTGTTTCTTGGATGGTTTGAGCCAACATGTAAAAAGATTGATTATACTACACTGGTACACTTGATCTTAGCCAAAAGGCCAAGAAAGGTAGGCTTTCTTCTATCACAAACCTTGGGTTTTATAGGCAATCTCCTCTTAGTTTATTTAATTAAGTGATGTGAATGCGTGTGGAAAAACCTTTTTCCTCCTTTTTAACTTTCTGCTACAATGTTTACTTTCTGCATTGTGTACATGTTAAAACAAAGATTATGCCTATCTTGATCCAAATGAATCTTATACTTGATTATATTTTGCAGGGGTGTATCATGAACTGGTCTTCATTTGATTTCAAGGCAATGGTTGGAAGCATTCTACCAAATGCTGGGGTCATCAAGCAGTTACGACTTACGATCTGAAAGAGGATTCGTTATATTTCCATACCTTAAATTCCTGGAACCGGTTCATGTCATAGTTATGCTACAAGTCAAGCGAGATACTACGTATCTTGATGATGAGACTCACCTCCACATGATATCAGACTGGCAATCCAACCGGTCCGACCGGTAAAATATTGTGAGACCGGTTCATTATTCGGTTTGGTTTTCAAAGCAATGATATTTAAAGAAACTAATTTGAATTTGGCAAAAAATGATTTTCGTTTACGGGTTTGGATATTAAATCACTTGATACTTTTTGGATTTACAGTAGATCGATTTACTCGATGCTGCCTTGCTGCGACCTAATAGATTAGATTGTCTACTCTTCTGTGATTTTCCATCACCACAAGAGATGAGATTGGATGTTCTTATGTTCTTTCCAGAAATGTAAGAGTTGACCGCAGGTGAAAACTTTGACTCATGTAATGGGTAACCTTCTGAGTTCAACTAAATAGAAAGAAAGGATAAGAGTCATCCAAAGAGTATGCAAATTCATAATGTATCATAGATGACTTTGTTAAAGTAAACTTTAGATTATTTTTGTATTAGGATAGTTTGTGCAATCATGTTAGCACTTTATTTATATTTCAAACTTTATAGAAGTGTGTTTGCTGCCTGGGTCAACCTGACATACACCATCTTAATCAGCTGTTTGAAGAACCGTTTTGAGCTATAACCAACCCCTGACCTGCCTATTTTTCCACTTCTAACATTACATAAATCATACATGTTTATACTCATTTTATGGTGCATGATCTCATTGGGCTTTTGATTATCAGTTATCATTGGCTAAAGACGTCAATCTGGAAGCTACAGCTCAAGTGATGGAAGGATTTAGTGGAGCAGACCTCTAAGCTCTCTGGTCAAATGCACAGCTGGCACCTGATCATGATCATTTAAACAACCAAGACGCTCACACACCTGGAGTTATGCCGGTGATCACTAATACCCTCTTACAGTCAACTGCAGCCAATGCACGACCTTTAGTTTCAGAAGCTGGAATACAAAGATTATACAACATTTATGGCCAGTTATTGGATGCTAAAAGAACTGCATGTGCTACTGCACTGGTCTTTCTAGGACTTGCAACATTGTTTGCGATTTGATCAAGATTCTTTTAATTCTCGGATGAATTTTGACATCTATCAAAAGTTAGACGGGTTGAGTAGCAGGTCAAATTTTTTTATTTTTTATTTTATGTACAGTCTGGTTGCGTTGACTTATTACACTTTTTTTTTTCCCAAAAACTTCATTTATTACAAAATTTTGGTGTGCCAAATAAGATTATAAAAGGTGTATTGTGGCAAACTATGTATGATTCACTTCTAGAGGCTTATAAAGCTGTGAATTCGGAATTATATATAGTGTATATAATCTGTTTTTTTTTTATATATTGTTTTGGAATGATGAATAGGGATATGATGGCTGATGCGAATATAGTTCAAGGTGTTATATTTCATGATGATGCAAAAGAAGATACTGATGAAATAACTTATTTATACTAAGTTTTGAGGGGAATGCGTGGATGAACTTGGAGTACTCTGCCCTTGATAGCCAGGTATATGATGTTGCTTGAATAAATTGGTTTCACTTATTTAATTGTCATTGTGATTGTCTGGGAATTGTAAAAATAATGTTTCTTGTAGTAAGTTATGCACGATATTGATTAATGGTTACAACCTGGACATATTTAATTGGAAATCCAGTGATGAGGCAAAACACACTATTTTCATTTATATGATGTGTTTAGGTATTGACAATCCTAAATTATTCCATACAGTGTTTTATTACTAATCATGGGAAGGCCTTTGAAGAACTTTACGGGGATGAGGAAGTTAGCCGAAATGGAGATGAACTAATCATCTTAGGTAGATCAATAGACAAGGTATTTATCCTAATACGTCAGTTATTTGCTTTGTGTGGCCTCTCATCTTTAATTATGTCCTCTGATTTATCCTTTCTACCTTTCTAGGTTGCACCTATCATTCATGAATGAACGTATGATGCCATTATCCATGATTTACTAGAAATGGATGGAAATAAATATGTTCATGGGGTTGGTCAAAACTTGTCCTATAATAGTCAAAACAGTTAGAGGTGGCAAGATGGGTGGGCTGGGTAACAGGTCAAACAATGTCTCTCTGGATAGATTAAGTTTTCTTTAGGGAAATATGATGCGTGTTTGATCATTATAAGATGAAATTTTCAGTCATTAAGGTTACAGGAGTTACCCAAATTGCCCGTCTTTCCAGAAACGATTCTATTTGATAATGGCCAATGGGCATGATTTAAAATTGGTCACATCGCTAATCAGAAACAAGTTACAGATAAGAAACTTGTGGAGATTTATAATTACTTTATAGACATAAGAGAACTTTCTGAAAAAGTAGGTTCAGGTGATGAAACACTGCAACATCATCGTTGACTGCTAACAAGTTATTTGATAGGGTTTTGCTTCAAAAAGTTTTTCAAAGAAGAAGGCTTTTTCTCATTTTGGTGGGTTAATCAAGTCAATGTCATTCGATATTTTCGAACTCAAGTAACCCTTTAGCTATTTAAGGGATATAATGGGTTTGTATCGAATCGGTTCTCCCAAGCACGTCTTGAAAATCATAATTTAACTTTTTGCAAAAGGTTATTGTTAAGTCCTAATGTATTGTATAGATTTGGTGATGACAATCTGATAGAAAACACTTAGTAAATCTTTGGTTTCTGTAACCGATCTGTATCAGACTAGCCTATCTGAATCTGTATCAGATTGGCTTGTCTGATCTGTAACAG
>JAOEHQ010046901.1:0-11199 GCA_025447715.1 Asclepias incarnata
TAATTTTAAGTTTAAATAAAAATGAAAATTGTAGTGAGTGGTGGGTGAGAGATGGGTTGCCAACAAAATAGTGGAATGTGGTATGAGTAATGGGTAGCTGAGGTGGAATAAGGAGATTGGTTGGGAGTGATGGGTGGAAAAAGTGGTGAGAGATGAGTTGCCATCACTCTTATAAACCTTAAAAAGATAAAGAGCAAAACAAGTATCCAAGCGAACTAAAACAAGTGAATTAATTTAGGTGCTTTTTTTATATATAAGAAAATAAATATGAATTATTTGACAGACCAATGTTACCCCTACATCTATGCCTACAAGATGATCACATTGACAACATTTAAACCCTAGAGTCTTACATCACTGCGAACTTACCCCTTAGTAACTGCTTCACATATTCATATAAGGTAAATCCTCACACATTTTTGCTAGAATAAGTGAAATCCACATTAGTGTTCTTTGAGCCCCAACCAAGTAGTAGTGGAATATAAGCAAAAATCAACTCATTTCATTTTTCTTTTGTTGATTCTTAAAGACAGTCTAACTCATCGTACTTCAATATTAAAAGAGATGGGGAGACCCGTTTACTTGTAAAGGAGTAGATATATGGTATGTTTTATCTCTAATGGGTCAAACGAGCATCTTAAAGGGAATAGGGCAATGAATCAGAAATCACCCTAAGTGTAGTTTAACTCGTAAAATCTCCGAAATCATTTTATACATAAACTTAAATCATTGTTAAAAGATTATAACCTATTTAATAATATTTGACATCGAATTATTTATGGAAAGTTAAAAAAAAAAAAGAAAAAAAAAAGAATTGGACAATAGTTAACCCAACCAATACCACCAACCTACCAATTTTGATTCGTTGTCCGATCACAACCTGCCCATTTTGCCACCTCTAAATATTATGTTGTGATATGATATATGCAAACATAAGAGTTGATTGTAAAAGAGCTAAATGAACATTTACAACTAAATGGGACCATGTAACAATGTCAATTACAGAGACACACCTCAATGAGCATGACAATGGCACCACACAGAGAAAATGAAGGTACCTAAGATTCTCAATATCATCATATGCACCATTCATAGAATCCCAGTTGACCAACTATTACCACAAGTGCTCTCCTAGCTAATGGCTAGAAAAATAGAAAAATTATTGGAGCCTTTCAATAGCATGCATCCGATTTGTCTAGAGCATTATGCAAAGCACCACTTTAGCCTTCAACAAATGCAACAGCATTACCTTCGTATTGTCGCTTGCTACACACCAACTCTACCTCCACTTCAATCTTCCACTACTTCAAGTGGAACCGCACATTTAGCAGTATGGGGATGCTTACGTGTATGCATAGGGACATATTGCTAGTCCTTATAATAGCTACATAGATACAACATTAACACAAAGGAGAAGTCTTAGCCATTTGCGAAAACCCAAGTAGTGAAGGTTGCATACCTCCTATCTTCTCTCACTCTTCCCGCACCATACCATTGTGTCTCTAAGCTGTTCGCCAAAACCAGCATAGAATCATCCTTTCCTCTGCGATTAGCTCATACGACTTTTGGGATATAACCAATTCTTTTATACCTGCATATCGGAGGTTAGTAAGACCTCCTCTCTTTCTTTATTCAATCAGAACTACAACAAGACCCCAGCACTTCCCTCAAATTGTTATAGGGAAAATCCTCATTTTGGTACTCCTCAAGAAACTAAACAACCCATTTGACCATTCCAACAAACATTATAGGAAACACAAAAGGCCCTTCGTCATGTCAGGATCATCATCGAAGAGACATGCTCCGAATACGCAAAGCTAGGAGCCTATCTTGCACCAAGTGTGCATTCAATAAACTTTCAAATTGCCACTCCAACTACCCAGTAATAGACAAATAATATGGATCTCATCCAATGCTAAAATATCATATGAAACACCTTTACCAAAGAGAATTTACACACCAAGAATCATGAATCTCGTCAGTTAATCTTGTCGGGTATCCATATAAGACTGAAATAATGTATCGTATTCCTAACCCAAACTCTATGTCTTTGGAATACTACACTACATGGTAACATCCTAGGAAAGATTTTATTCATCTATACTATTATATAAAGCAAACACCCACTCCCTATTTTCTCAAATGATGATTCAATCTACCTATTTTACCCCTCACCTTTATTCACTAATTTAAACATCTCCATTTGATATACTTATAATACTCTTAATGAAATTAATTTACAACATCTACCCCTTAACTCATAAAATAACTACACTACCACATTAATAATCTTTACATCAATAACCTACACTAATCGCTCCCGCCACCACCACCACCACATGTCGCCGCCACCACCACACCGTCGCCGCTACCATCATCGCCGCCGCATCGCGCGGGCATTCGTCTATTTACTTTTATATGCGCATGTACTTCCCTTAGATATATTACTAATTAATTTTTTACTTTTGTTGAATGTTTGACTTTTTATGTATGTTTGAGATTTGTTGACTGATTGAGTTTTATAATTGACTTTAGTTACTTGCGTGGATGAATTACATCAACCCTCACAACCATCATCGCAAACATGGATGACAACAGATTTAGGTATAAATACTAAATGTAATGTGTTTGTCCGATTGTTGAGTGTTTGTGCCATTATTGATTGTTTTGCCCATGCCAAGTGTTTAACACATTGATTGACTATATGACTTTCCTTCGAAACAAATCATTATTGTATTCAGTATCTTTGTCACATTGAAAACATATAATGAATTTCTCA
Source organism: Asclepias incarnata (assembly GCA_025447715.1). Lineage (NCBI taxonomy): Eukaryota > Viridiplantae > Streptophyta > Magnoliopsida > Gentianales > Apocynaceae > Asclepias > Asclepias incarnata. Next base: position 2,780 of record JAOEHQ010046901.1, read on the forward strand.
AAAATGTGTACGTCCGAATGTGCAAAAATCTGTAAGAACTGAACAAACCTATGAGTTTCCTTCCAATTGGAAAAGTCCAAAGGAATTTAGTTTAGTCCTCTAATAGTAAAATGTAATAACTATGGCCTGCAACACTTGTCTATGGAAGATACCAGTGTCTCCAACATAAATGAAGTTTACTACTCCGCCTACGTCACAATAAGAACTAGTAAATATGTCCAAGATTGTCAACGGTATAAAATAGTCTTTCGTTCCAAGATGTATGAAAAATGGTTGTTGCAATGTATTATCGCTCAAAACTTGTTCACCTGATCCCATTCTAATGTGTGATTCGCATTTTAAAACAACCGTAACTACTTTCAAAGCAAAATGTAAGAAAGAAAGTTAATTTGAAGGATGTCGGACACCCATTTCCATTTCGGTAGTTGCTTATTTATAGAAGAATACACACTCAACTACCAGTAACGATACGAACCAGACAACGACAAACTTCTTTGCAGCGACCCTTCCTATTTCTTAACCCTAAAAACTTAGTAAAACACTACATTACACATCCAATGAAATAAACCCATGAAAAGGGCATACATACATTATTATCAGATAAACAAGAATTAATACATATACATACATAAATGCAGATAATAATCAAAGAATAGATGTATATATATTACCAGAAAGCAAATTATACAGCCAGCAAATCATGATATCCCACAATGCTTTGAGGTGGATTTTGGAGCAGAATTTGGGTGTTGAAATGGGTTTGGAATAAGGGGTTCGGGTCGAAAAGAATAATACGAGTCTTTTTTAAATATGGGTTTGAGTTAATTACAAATTTCGTCCCGTGGTTTGGGGCAGATATAGGTCTCCAATCTTTTAAAATCTATAAATTTGATCCCTCCACAGTAAATTTTTCAATACTTTGGGCCCCCTTTTTGATGGACGTTAAATTTAGTTCGTTAAATGAGGTCACATGATTCATACACAAGGGCATTTGAGTCTTTTTGTTCCTAAATGAATGTCCGTACAATTCGACCGCGAAAGTGATGGCGGAGGTGTGGTGGTGGTGGCGACGACTCGTAGTGGTGGTGACGGCGGCGAATAATGTAGGTAATTGATGTAAAGGGATAGTGTAGATATTTTAGAATGTCTACGCAATACGACGACGAAGGTGGTTGCGGCGACTGGTGGTGGTGGTGGTGGCGACTCGTAGTGGTGGTGGCGGCGGAGAGTGTAGGTAATTAATGTAAAGGGGTAGTGTAAATATTTTAGAAGTTAAGGGATAGATGGTGTAATTAATAGGGGTATTATAGGTATATCAAATGAAAATGTTTAAAATAGTAAATAAAGGTGAGGGGCATTTTAGGTAGATTAGTTCATTATTTGAAAAGAGGAAGGGGGGATGCATTATAAGGGAATATAGATATAGATATAGATATAAGAGCACAATAAATTACTTCATACGAAAACAAGAACCCTTAGATAATTTCTTTCTTAAATTTATAGCATTTGGATCAAAATGAAGGCATCATATTTACTTTTAATTAGTTAATGTCACTTGCAATCCTTACACTTAGAATATTTATACAAAAAACACATTTGATTTAATTAATGATTAAATAAAGTAATTAATGTTAAAACCAAAATTAGGTAAAAGGTTACCCCTTGTTAACTTAACTAAAACCAAAATTTAAATTATTTAATTCTAATAAAATTTCAAAAAATATCTTCGGTAATTAATAATTTATAAAAGGCTTTCAAAAATATGTATAGGCTGTTATTATTTTATTTTTTGTATAACATATATTATAATACGAAGAAAATATGTTTAACTTTTCATAATGTCTGCAACGAGTATGTACAAAATTTTTACACAAAATTAAATGCACTGAATGTATACAAAAAAATTTTGTATAATACTACTACCAATTCGATTAGTATTTTTTTTGTAATGATATTTTTATTCAATATTATTGTATTTTATTTAATGTAATAATGCATGCAAAATATCAAAATACATTTAGAGATGCTATTATTGTCCGAACTATTTTTTTAGTGTATACTAAATGTGTTTGACTAAAAAAATGATCAATGTCAATATTAATCATCCAATTTTAATTGTAACCAAATTTAATAATCTAGAGTCATTAGATCAAAATGATTATGTCATGTTTGACGTAAAGTTAATCCTCCAACGTTAAATGTACTTATTTTGTAAGTTTACTCATCACATACAATTCATTAGATGATATTCTTTTGATTATCACAAACTACCGTAATCACTGTTATGTTTTTTTCTAAAAACACTACATTGACTTAGGACATTTTCAATGTATACACTAAAGATTAAACTAAGTTTAGTATAAAGAAGGAATCTCTTTGGAATATTGTTCCACTAAAAAAAAAAAGTTTGTTCCACTTTCTATACTAAATTTTTACAAAATAACTTAAAATACATAACAAGAAAAACACAATTTAATAATTTTAAGTTATTTTGATCATTTATACTTAGAAACTAATATAATAGCAACTGTATATTATATTGTTCTTACTATAGTTATATCTTTGTACATTTAGATTTTTATTTTGAATTTACTATTCTTTCTGTCTTGCTTGAATGTGTTTGTATGTTTGTCTTATTTGTTCAGTTATACATACATAATTCCTATTGTCTAATATGAATGATCATATTTAAGTTCTTTCACATAGGTGTTTCTTATTACTTTTTTTTCATTTCATTACACTTGAATATGATTGATACCTTAAAAGTTTGATTATTATACTCAGCATATAAAGCTATACTGATAATATCATCGTTTTTTAACATATAGTATTAATATAATATATGTTATTACAACATAATATCATCGTTTTTAACATGTAGTATTAATATAAATGTATGTTACTACAAACAATTTAATATGTAATTAGTTATATATGTTCACCCGCGTATTATACGGAATAATAATCTAGTTCACTAATATTTAAGAATTTTGATATCATCAACTTTCTAACATCGAAACACTCGTAGAAGGAATTTTAGTTTTAAATATCAATTTTAATAAAATAACTTGGCGTATGGGGATTTCAAATTATCGTTAATATTAGTATTGTTGGTGTAACACCCCAACTCGGCAGAATCATGGAATGTCACGAAATGCACAACACGACATGGAATTATATAGAAATAACTAAATAAACAAGTACTTGCACATGTACAAGCACATCAATCACACAATGAACATGAACGAAACATACATAAATGAACAATGTACTAGTATGCGTCATTACAACATTCAACCCTCAATGGGGTGCATACAAGGCATTCAGCCTGTGAATTGAAAGTCAATCAAGGAAGGCTATCTAGAGCGCATATCCCTGAATACTAATCTAACAAAAGATGCGTCAGTTCCTCGATTCCAATGCTCCTGCTCCTAGCCACTTTAACCACGTCTAGCCTGATCACCTGAAAAGTATACTAAAACATGCCAACGCGGGGTTGGTTAGTTCGTAGGTTTTGTACGAAAGAACTTAATATGAACATGAAAACCTGTCGAAATCGTTATGAAAATGAAATGATTGTACAATATATATAAGAGCATAGAGTTACATACGAAATGTCTCAATCATACAAATAAGCACGCAATCACACATAATGAACCTATTACACATACGACCGGGACTAGTACCAGGAACGCATGTTGTGGCACTAATGAACAAATCCCATGAACAAGGGCCGACTTAGTCCCAGGTAATGAACATGAACAAGTAACTCTAAAAGAAACAGCTCAATGAACGGTATATATATTGTACGAAATAAAACAGAAATCGACAATCTGTTAGAAAAACATTTGTATACTTTTCACCCTAAAACACGTAAAAGAGGGCTACGAAACTCACCTGAAAACGTAGAAGAAGTATAATCGAACTAGCACAACGAACAACATTCATGCACAATCAACGATCACCTAATGTACACATATATTATTAGCACAATATAACTCGTAATAATGTCCTAATCTCATAAGTACTATCCTATTAGAATTGCCTTTAAAACATATGTACTTTTATTAACGTATAACGACAATTTAGTACGACCGATGAACCAAGATTAAATCTCGTTAAGTTAGACGATTCGATACGATACGGAACTAGCTCGAGTCTAAATTGTTTATTGAACGATTCAACTTTGAAAAAAAAAGACCATACGAATGATAAGACAATACGTTTCACTTTGAGTAAATCTTAAGTACAAAAGATGGTTTTTAACGTATGAACAAGTCTAAGGAAATAACTTATTCACAAACATTTATGTACGAACATACGACTAATACTTGGACTTGACATACATGACCTTAGTTAAGTACGTTATATTGAGAATTTGCGAAAAGGTTTTCATATAATGACACGACTAAGTCCTTGAACCTTTACACACATTGATTCGAATAGACAATTACGACAAGGCTTAAACGGCATAAATGCACCAGGTAGAACTCGAACTCGAGTTCCAGAAGAGGACACTCGAGCTCGAGTGGAAGAGAGAGACTAGAGTGGGAGAGACTCGAGACACATTCTGGTCGAGACAAGGGGCTCGAGTCAAGTGAGCTCGAGACGAGAGAGAGGTCTAGCTCGAGTTCAAGGGTTCTGATCGAGTTCGAGACAAAAATGAAGAGAAAAACCAAGATAAAGCAAGCTCGGGACAAAACTTGGGGTCGAGATAAAGAAAGGAAAGAAGACACACGAGATGGCAGTCGAGTTTTGGTGAGCTCGGGCTCGAATGGGGCACTCTAGATCGAGTGAGTTCGGGCTCGAGTTCTTGTCTTCATCAAAGCAGATTCAGGTCAAAAGTAACAAGTTTTGAAGCAAAATTTGAAGTTTCATACTAAGGTTTTGATAACTTGCAAGACATGAACCTAAGGACAAACTTGTACATAGATTTCTAAGGCTATAGGTCGAGTTCTACACTAGAAAGTAAGTTTAAGATGAGATTTTCATAGATTACTTACTTGAATTGAAGATAGAACCCGAAATAATGATGATGATGACGATTTACTGATGAATCCTTACTTAAAACCCGAAAATAGAGAGAAAATAGATTCTAGAGAGAAGTCAGAGGTTTTATAGAGAGAGTGAGTATGTGAAAAATGATGGTGAAATGTGTTGGAGCTTGAGTTTTACTCCAAAAGTTAAGCTTTGACCAGGTTTGACCCACTTTTTGACTTCCATTGACTTGGCGTTTACGAGAGACTCGATGTTCGTTTGAACTTTTAAAGGGACATATTTGATTGTAACTTTTCAATAGCTTTCCAACGACTATAAACATGACCCTGACAATTTTTGAAATATCGATTCATTAAACGTTTAAAGTTTTTACGACTCATTGACAATTCTAATAGTTCCTCTCGATATCGAATTCACACGCTTACTTTCCAACACAAAATGTACGTAGAGCTTAAATGAACATAACTCGCTTAACTTTCATAAATAACATCTTATAATAGTACTTGTACATTAACTTAAATGACTAAAAACAACTACATGGACACGTATATAAACAGTAAAGTACAGCTGATGAGACGATTCGGGTGACGGTTGTTACTTCATTACCCCGTTAAAAGAATTTTGTCCCGAAATTCAACTTGCACTAGTCGTCTCGAACAGCTGAGGGTACTTCCTCCTCATTTGATCTTCTCGTTCCCAGGTATACTCTAGGTCATGCCTTGAATTCCAACGTACCTTGACGATTGTAAACTCGGTCTTCTTTAACTTGCGAACCTTCCTATCCAAACTTTCGAGCGGCTTTTCCACAATGTTCAGTTTCTCGTCAATCTGTATCTCATCCATTGGCACATGTTGTGCCTCATCGACTAAACACTTACGAAGGTTTGAAACATGGAATACGTCATGAACACCACTAAGCTTCTCCGGAAGTTTCAATCGATATGCCACTCGACCAACTCTCTCCAGAATTTCAAACGGTTCAATGTACCTTGGCCTAAGTTTTCCTCATTTAACAAACCTAAGGACCCCTTTCCAAGGCGAAACTTTAAGAAGCACACGATCTCCAACACTAAATTCCAAGGGCTTTCTCCTAACATCGGCGTAGCTCTTTTGCCGATCTCGTGCTATCTTTAGACGTTCTTTAATCTGAATGATCTTCTCTGTTGTTTCTTCAATGATTTCGGGGCCAATCAACTGAATGTCCCCAACCTGTGCCCATGCTACTGGTGATCTACACTTTCATCCATACAATGCCTCGAACGGAGCCATTTGAATGCTCGCGTGGTAACTATTGTTGTACAAGAATTCCACCAACGGAAGATGAACATCCCAATTCCCACCAAAATCTATAGCGCATGCTCTTAACATATCTTCGAACGTCTGGATTGTATAATCACTTTGTCCATCGGTTTGTGGATGATACACTGTAATCATGTCTAATCGTGTACCAAAGGCCTTCTGAAATCCTTTCCATAAATTAGAAGTGAACCGGGTATCTCTGTCTGAAATGATCGACACTGGAACACCATGTTTCGACACCCTCCTTTATATACTTCCTTACCAATGTCTCGGTTGTATCTTTCTCACGGATTGCCAAGAAATGTGTAGACTTCATCATTCTATCAACAATGACCCATATCATGTCATGTCCTTCCCTTGTTCTAGGCAATTTTGTGATGAAGTCCATAGTAACTTTTTCCCATTTCCACTCCGGGATCTCTGGCTGTTCAAGCAAGCTTGAAGGCTTCTGATGCTCAACTTTCACTTGTAAACATGTCAAACACTAGCCCACAAACACGGCAATGTCTTTCTTTATTCCTAGCCACCAATAGAGCTCCCACAAATCATAATACATCTTGTATGTGCCCGGGTGTACTGAATATCTTAAATTATGTGCCTCTTTCTATATTAATGTCCGCAAGTCACTGCTTGAAGGTACCCAGATTCTCTCCACAAAGTAAAGTCCACCGTCTTCCTTCTTGACTAACTGTTGGTCTAATCCTCGCAACTCCCCAAAGAGGACATCCTTATCTGCCACCACTTTCATCTGTTCTTCTATAATTCTAGCTCTAATGCTTCTTTGCATCGTCAGACTCATGGCACGTATTCGTCTTGGCTTGACTTTTTCCTTGCGGCTCAGGGCATCGGCCACAACGTTGGCTTTCCCCGGATGGTAACGAAACTCACAATCATAGTCACTGAGTAATTCAAGCCACCTACGTTGTCTCATATTCAAATCTTCTTGAGTAAAGATGTATTGTAGACTCTTATGATCTGTATAGATAATACTCTTCGTCCCATATAAATAATGTCTCCAACTCTTTAATGCAAAGACTACTGCCCCCAATTCTAGATCCTGTATTGTGTAGTTTTTCTCGTGGACTTTCAACTGACGAGAGGCATATGCGATCACCTTGCCTCTTTGCATAAGTACACAACCTAATCCTTGGCCTGACGCATCACAGTAGACCACGAAGTCTTCATATCCTTCTGGTAAACTCAAGATCGGTGCATTACACAACTTATCCTTCAAAACCTAAAATACCTCTTCCAGCTTCTCACCCCAAACGTACGGTCGATCTTTCCGTGTCAACTGAGTAACTGGTTGTATAATCTATAGTACCTATGCTTTCAATGTAGCTAGACAGAAGCATGCGCGATGCGACGATGATGGTAGTAGCGGCGGCGACGACGGGTGGTGGTGGCGGCGATTGGTATTGGTGGTGGCGGCGGCGGTGTGGTTATTGATGTAAAAGGGGGTATTGTAGTTTTTATAGAAGTTGAGGGATAGATGTTGTAAATTATTTCATTAAGGGTATATTAGGTATATAGGTTAATTATAAAAAGAAAGCTTTTGAAAAAAAGGGGGCATTTTGGGTATTTTAAAGGCTGAAAGTTAAAAAAGGGAGCAGGGTATTTGCTTTATATAAAAGTATAGATTACAGGTGTATCTTTTTGTATTTACAATTTATGTGCCTTTCATCTTTAATTATTTTTACATTCTCCAACAATCAATTTCATTTACTTTTTGTTAATATATAAAAGGATTTCCTTATTTTTGGATTGTATCATTGATATTTATGGGTGTTGATTTTATCACCTTTTTTACACAGGAACACTCGAAAAAGGATTTTAGTTTTAAAATTCAATTTTGAAAATATAATTATTGTAATATGGGGATTTCAAGTTATAATTATTATTACATTACATTACACATTACATTACATTATACTACATATTACATATTTAAATTATATTATATTATATATTATACTATTAAAGGAATGAGATGTAAATAGTCCCTATTTTGTCCTCACATGCAATTCTAACATAAATAAAATACACACCAAAAATATATCTAAACTTGAATTGGATTGAGTGAAAGTCTCCCCACTTATTAAGGGAGAGGTCCCGGGTTTATG
>JAOEHQ010046902.1:0-22136 GCA_025447715.1 Asclepias incarnata
ATTATATATCTATTGCTATCATAATTAAGAGAAAAAAATAAGCTTAACTTTTCATCTATACCACTCAAATTAATAACCAAATCAATCTTAACCTTTGAAATTAAAAATTAATTTCCATACTTAACCATGACAAGTCTTTTATGATATTTAATGTATCTATTTTTAGAACCATAATTTTAAAAAACATACCTTTTAATTTTAATGTACGTCAAACTCATAATATTTAATGTACATATTTTTAATTTTAATTTTAACATCCGTTGTTTGTGATATATGTTTGGTTTAAGAAATGCAAAGTATTTGAATAAGGTCTGGATGTTTTGGTCAAAGAATGTTGGTAGTGTAATGACATTTCAAGATATATGATTTTTATAGCTATGTTTTGAATTTTAAAAAAACAAAAAGAAAAAAAAATAGATTATTGGGTAACACAAAAGTTATTAATCAAACAATCCATAGTATGTGTTTCGATTTATTCACAATCTAGAATCGTACCCGCGCAATACGCAACATGGTAAATGATTTATCAAAAGATTTAAATTTAGGCTTAAATCAAATTAAAAAATGATGCTTATAAATTTTACTCATGAAAACGGGTGAGGGTGACAACGATCGACTTAACCAACCGTTGACTTTAAAATTTCTAATGCACGGGTAAATAACTTTATATAGAATAATAACTAAAATAAATATTTGTACAATTATAATATAATTATAACGGGTTCGGGTTGACGGGTTACAAATATCCAACCCGAACCCGACCTGATATCAAAACCGAGTTGGAAATCTCCCAAACCTGCCGACCTGTTAACCTAAAACCTAGCCACCAACCCAAAAAAAATCGGGTTGACGGCTTAAATGGGTTGTTGGATTGATTTCAAGTCATATGGGCTGGTTGGTTGGCGGGTTAAATGGGTTAGTCGGTTGATTTCAGGTCATATGTGTTGGCGGGTTGATTTCAGGTCAAATGAGTTGTGGGTTGTCGGGTAAAATGAGTTGTGGGTCGACCTATTAAAAAATATATAAAAATTTAAATATTTTTGAGTTGGCAAGTCGACCTGTTAACCCAAAAGGTCAACCCGACCCCGTCCCAAAAAAATAAGGTCGGTGGGTTAGTGGGTCAAGATTTCACAGCCCCAACTTGGTTTTTCCGAGTCAGTTTCAAGTCGGATTTCGGGTAAGTTCCAGTATAGACAACCTTAATATATATCAAACCGACTCTATATATGTTATACCAACAAATGTACAAGTGTTAAGAGTTTATCCTAACATTATGCTAGATTTCATAACAAACTTCATTTTGGTATACTATAAGACGTATATTTCTCGCAATGTGTAATACATGTATAAGTTTATTTTGAAACCCGGTCACCGACCGGGTATTAATCTAGTTCTTATCTATTACATAAATAAACAAGTTTATTCAATATTTATTAAAATATTAAATAATTAATGTATTATTAAAATAACTTTAATATAAATATTTATTATTTCATTAAGAAATAAATATTTGTTATTTAATTATTATTAATCTATTGTTATTAAATAAACATGTTATTTTTTTATTTTTTATATTTTTAATAATAACTTATTTTTTAGTTTAGATTTATTATTTTAATTATTATTAAATAAACATATCTATATAATTTATTATTAAATAATTAATTTTTAATTAAAGTTATAATAATTAATTATTTTATTAATAAAATCTTATATAAAGTATTAATTATTAAAGAAGGAAAATGACATGGAGGGAAAAAGAAAAACAAAAAATATTTTCGGGAAAAAATCTTCGTCGTGAAAAAGATATTTGTTAAAGAAATTTAAAATTAATTTCATTTTTCTGTTTTGCGACAAAAATTCACCGCACTTCTTTTAGTTTGACTTCCAAAGTCAAAAAGTGCATTTTCTTTTGTCGTCTAGTGGTGTTTTTTACGATGAATCGGTTGCGTCGCAAAATAATTCATCGCCAAAAACCTTTTTTCGAGTGGCACCGGTGACCCGGTTACTGATGGTCTTACAAGTAAGTAACCGGTGATACGAAGCGTGTCGTTGTATAATATCTGCCACGTTTATTAGGGAAGTGATGATTTGAACCGAGTCGGTCCATGCCATGTGAAATCAAGGTGATCCATGCAATATTAAATAGTCAGTGGTTCAATTATTATTCCATAAACAAGGCTATCAATGGTTTATCTTTTTATTGCAAGTGGCTATACTTTCTTCTTTTTCTTTCACGTAACTTATTTTATCTTATCAAATTTCATCAAATATATATTCGACATATAAATAGATATTAGAATGTTGATAGATGGCATAAAGGATGCACACTACCACAGGTAGCATACACACTCCCTATCCATATATGGGGGATCTTTTTCATGTGAACATTATTGAACAATGCCAAATATCTCCACCACCGGAATCCTCCATACCTCCCGTCACACTTCCCTTAACCTATTTTGACATTCCATGGCTTTTCTACTCTCCAAATCAAACACTATTTTTCTACAAAAAAATACCACCCAAGTTCATCATCACCACCCTCAAGCAATCACTCTCTCTAGCCCTCCAACACTTCTACCCTCTAGCCGGAAACCTCTTAGTTCCACCACCTCCTATCGAACCCTATATTGTCTACACAAATGGGGATTCTGTCTCTTTCACTATTGCTAAAACAAACACCAATATTGACTATCTTTCCGGCAACCACCCACGAAGTGTCACCGAGCTTTCCTCACTTCTAACACAACTCCCATCTCCATCCATGAAACGTGACAATGATGTCTCTTTGCTGGTTCTACCTCTTCTTGCAATACAAATAACGGTTTTTAGTGGCGATTCGGGGTTGTCTATTGGAGTCACGTCGCAACATGCAGCAGCTGATGAACGTACACTTTATGCTTTCATGAAGTGTTGGGCTTCATTTTGTAAGTCTTTGTTGGACAATGAATCTTTGGTTGCATTCAAGAATAGTCCTTGGTTCGATAGGAGTGTCATCTTGGACCCTATTTCTCTTAAAACAACGTTATTGAAACAATGGTGGAACCGAGTGAAGAATTCTCCCAAAAAGTTCCATGAAGAAACCGAACAAGGTGACGTTGTTCAATCAACTTTCTATTTAAGTCCATTGGACATTAACAAGATCAAAGAACACGTTGTTGCTAAGTGCAAGAAGGTAAACGAGGACCCACCACTAAATCTATCACTCTACGAGACTGGAGCTTGTTATACTTGGATTTGTTTACTTAAACTTCAAGAAACAACAAGCTGCCATGATGCAAAGAATAGCGGCCCTCTTTATTTAGGATATAATGCATCTGGGATTAGTAGATTAAAGTATGAAATACCCTTTAGTTACTTTGGTTGTTGCATAGTTTTTGGGAGATTTGGGGCATTGGAGAGTGAATTGTTGGGTGAAGATGGTCTTGTTTGCGCGACACAATCGTTCGAAAATGAGATCAATAGGCTTGTAAGGGATTTTCTTGAAGGTGGTGAAAATTGGATTAAGGACTGGAATGAGTTGAATCTTAGGATTATTGGTTCACCAAAAGTAGATTTTTATGGGATTGATTTTGGGGTGGGGAAAGCTGAAAAGATTGAGAAGCTGTCAGGTGATAATCATGGTAGGGTTCATGTGATGACAATGAATGGAGGTAGAGATATTATGAATGGTGGACTTGAAATTGGGGTGGTTCTTTCTAAGGATAAAATGAGTGCATTCACTACTCTCTTCAACAATAGTCTAATGGAACTTGCATAAAAACGCTAAGATGGCAAAGATTTCCCAAAAAAAGAGTGCATAACTTTGTTTCTCTTAGATTTAATTGTTTCAATAAGCCATTTCAAGTCCTTTTAAACATTGTACTACAAATCTTTGTAAATGTACTATGGTCGATGAAGGAATATTGGCAGCACATTTATTCTGAATTTTAAACATTAATTTATTATAACTTTTATAAGGCATCTTCCTATCCTGACGCTGTCATCCCCTCGTCTTAACTGCCACATCAGCTTTCTCTCTCCAAGACACACCCAAGAACTACCCCCTCCCTATCATACCCTCATCTTCACCTCATCCCCAATTAAAAAATATATAATTAACACACACATACACATGCTTACGCTCGTCATCTCGTTTCGTAATATCGACGGGCTAGGACGACGACCAGGCACAATGGCCTGGTGCCTATGCCGTCATCAACGATGAGATGGTCGACGAGCTTCAAGACGGAGGATAGGGAAAGGCCTTACTTACAACAATCTTAAATATTTTAAAAACATTATAGATGGGTTAATGTCATTAAAATGTATCTAACTATATAGACGAATATCCAACTATAATTGTGTTTATTGTATGGATTTAACTTTCAAATTTTTAACATTATATGTACCTAACCAATTAAAAACTTGCAAACCAACAACCTGACACTCGATGTGACAATATATATAGATGCCACATTTACCCGGATACATATAATATTAAAAGTTTGAAAGTTAAATACCTAAAATAAACACTATTATAATTGAATACATACTATAAACATTCGTGTATAGTTGATATATTTTGAAGTCATTGACCGGTATATTAAATTGATAGGTTCTGCCGTTCTGGTTGAAATAAAACAAGTATTAAAGCACAACAAATAAAACAGTCATTTTCTCTTAACTGAAAATCGTTGTGCATCATGAAAATCTCCGTGCATCAATTTTATCATGATCCAATGGTCAAGATCTTATCCTATTTGTTTAATTTTAATACTTGTTTTACAGTAACCAACCTCTAAATTGATATAAACATTATATTTTCTAAGTATATATATATATACAAAAAAAAAAAAAAGATAGATCAATGGGAATCCCTTGATTTCATGTACCATATTGGTACTTGCAACACCCTCATGCTAATTTTTTTGCATCGATGATTAGCTATCATTCCCAGTCTTGCCTTTGACAAGAATCGAACTTACGTCTCTCAAGACTACAGACACTCATGTGTGTATATATATATATATACATAATATGTAAGTATAAATTTCTTTTTGATATAACTATGATATATAAATGATTTAGAAAAGATAATATGAATTGTTAATAGACTGTTAAAATATATTTAAAAACATTAATATAATGGGTTTAATCACTGGATCATCAACGAACTTTTCCTTTTGTACATGGTTGTCCAATAAACATTTTTATTAATATATATTCCTCACAAACTTGTAAAATTTGTACATGGTTCAAAAGTCCTTGACCTGTTTACCGATAATAGCCGGTTAAGTATTTTTTTTCCTTATAATAAAATTGTAGATCAACTGGTATCGCCATCATGTGACCACATGGGTCCACAAGATGTAGAATGATAGGTCACAAGTTTGAAACTTGGCAAATGCAAGTAGAAAAACTATATTTTGTGATGCATGTGTGAAGTTGGTGCTTCACCGGACATGAGTTTTATGTAGTGTGTACTCTGGATACTAAAACAAGACGTGGGACCAATGGGTTTCCAACTATTTACCCTATATATATTAATGTGTAATCTAATATAATTATTTGTATGTTCATGTATCTAAGAATTGCACCACTACTCTCAAGTGTCAAAGGTGTAATCAAAAATTTATATTTCTTAGTTGTTTTGTATTACTATTATATTTTTATTTTTTATATTTATTTTTACTTTCACACATATGATCCTCCACTATTTATATAATTATTTAAAGCATTATACAATGTTTATCATGAAATTTCATTTAATTTATAATTACCTCATTATATTTGGAAACGAACACCTATACACTATGTTTTTTTGAACCACTCGTTTATCAGACGGGCTTAAAAACTAATTTTTATATATTATTAGATCTCCTCGGTCCTCGCATAATATAAATGTATAATATTACAAAAGTTACAATAATATAATAAGAATTTAATTTAAGACATGTGATGATATAATCAATCTTTATTATATGATAAACTTAAAATCATTTTGAATAAGTAATACCTCTTAGATAAATTCCTAAAATGATTTAGAACCATTGGATTACTTGATGATGTCATAAATATTTTTATTTTTTTCCAATTTATTTATGGTCATTAATAATTAATAATTAATGTCAAATTATGATATTATTAAGGAAAGTATAATTTCTTATATTTTATATCATTTTTCTTCTTTAAAATCAATTTTTGATTTTTTTTTATTATAAAATTTCATTTTTTTATACAATACGTTTTTAGTATTAAATTATGACTTTGTATAGGATTTTTATCATATAACATAATTAATATTGGTTATAAGTATTTAATTTTACGTCGTTAGTATCTTATGATGTTTAAATAAAAAATATTACCTAAATGTATATGGTGCCTACAATAATTAAAAAATAAAACATTATAAAAATAATAACATCATCATTTTTCAACATCTTTTATCTATATTTGTCAACTTACGATATTATAAAAATTTAACATGTCATCAATTATATATGTTTACCCGCATATTACACGAGACAATAATATAATTAGTTTCACGTACACACAACCTCGCTGTCGAACATAGTTTCTAGTTAGCCGATAGTTGCATGATCTCAATTGTTTCAAGTTCTCACACGGGTAGAAATCTTTGTTTATTCAATGCTACAAAATTCGTACAAGATTTCCATTAAATAATTATACAAAAGTAACGGCCCCAAATGACGGTTGTCGCTACCATTAAGTTCTTTATTACAAGTTCTAGATCACTAATTACACGTTAATCAGTAGGCCGATGTGGCAGTTGTTACAGTTTTTGAATATTTAAAAAAAAACACTAATAAAAGTTGGAATTTTTAAAAAGGATTGATCTCTGTGAATGTAACTAACTATGACCGAATGATCATAATAAGAACAAACTAAGATCTTGTGCATTTTAAGTAAGAAACTTGTTAAAATAAACTAATCATGTAATGGATGACGTGTTGAAAAACTATTACCGCATATCTTAGTTTGATCCCTTTCCACAAGTATCGATCGACATTGTGGGGGATGCAACTTTGTCAAACAGATTTCTCTTAATATGTATAAATTGATTAGAAATAAATAAATATAATTGGTTTGTTTAATCTCCACTCATATGGTGACTGTTACGATAATTTTATTTTAATAAATTATTTTTGCGTAAGAAAAATGTTAGACTTACAAACAAATCTATACTAACAATGTTTACAAATTGATGCGGACCAATAAAACAAGGATAAAGAATGAAGAAAGAGAAAACAAAAATAATACTAATGTTTTTTTTGTTGATGTCACATGGGTTTGTAAACATTGGTAGTAAACATTTGTTTGTAAGTCTAACATTTTTCTCTTTTCGTAATGAGTTACGGAGTACTAAACACGAGTAAATATGTTTGTTTCCATACGGCGGGGGTAGCGGCGGTGGTGTGATAGTGGCGGCAACTGGTGGTGGTTGCGGCGACGGGTGGTTGCGGTGGCGAGTAGCGTAGATAATTGATGTAAAAAAGATAGTGTAGTCATTTTAAGAGTTAAAAAATAATTTGCGTAAATTAATTCATTAAGAATATTAAAGATATACTAGTTAATTTTATTATAAAAAAAAGACATTTTTGAGTTTTTAATTCTTTATCCTTCCAACGATAAGGCAGACAACTAGAATATCACCCCTAGCCAGCAATTTAACACTTTTTAATTACTTATACTATAATCCCTCTTAAAATTTGTGTCTTTTTTCAACTTTACATCTCATAAATAAATTCAACAATAGATACATAATTTTATTTATTTTTATATACCCGGTTCGACTATTTGATTGGTTAGAAGAATATTAAAACCATATTCCACGTACTTTCTTTGTTATTTAGCAGCAAAAGTGAGTAATCATAACAGAATACATAGTTAAGGAAGAAAAAGTATATATTGTTTTATACCTCGGTTATGGTTTAAATAAAACAAGTATTAAAGTAAAACAAATAAAACAATTCTTTTCTTTTAACCGAAAATCTTTGTGCATTAGTGTATATAGTTGTGCTCTATGAATCTTCGTGCATCGGTTTTATCATGATACAATGGTCAAGATCTTATCTTATTTGTTTTACTTTAATACTTATTTTACAATAAAAGTCTTTTATACTTATACTCATATAAAATTAAATAAAATCTTATTGTAATTGAGACTTATGATTTGCTTTTTGATATTCGCCAAATTTAGATCTAGGTTAGGTTTTGCATCGTGTCAATTTTTATTTAGAATCTTTTAGTTTTAGATATTTGTATTTTTGGATATATATATTTTTTAATGTACATGTGTTTTGATCTAACTTTATATTATTTTCTTGATTTACGAATATACAGTAGTTAAATAATAATTTTAGAAGGATGAGAAGGTGGAGACTAGAAATGAAAGATAAGGATGATTTGACACATTTACCTATTTAGTAAGAAACAATACATGTTAAACATCCATTTTTAACGGATAAAGATCCCCTCAAGTTATCCAACTTGATAGGTAAAGTTGGGGAGATCTTGACCCTTGAATTAAAATCAATTGTCAAGATTAAAATATCATCTTTGAATTTTAACCATTGATTTTAATCCAAGGGTTAAGATCGTTCCAACTTTACCTATCAAGTTGCTTTCAACTTGAGGGAATCTCCATCCATTTTTAACTCACTCAATCAATCATGTTGCTTGAACGAAAAGAAAATGATATTCATGAAAAGTCCGTTTATTTTGGAGATAGAATGCAAAGACTTCTGTTGGGTTGACAAAATTTACACGCTAGTTGTAGTTGATACTTTTGGAGAAAATGTGTTTTTAGTCTACTCAAAAAGCACTTTTTTTTTTTTAAGTGTATTTCGATTCAGACGTGTTGGAGGCAATTTTGACCTGCGATTTGCAGGACATCCAACCCCTCTTTTTGGAAAATTCCTTTGAGATGAGAATCCCAAGACTCGAATCTGAGACCTTGGGTAAACTCACCCCCGGGGCCCACATAATGGATTAGTTAAATACCACTGGTCAACCCACCTAAGTGCAATATATAATAAACTATATATATTTTTGTGATAAAAGGCTGTAAACCAACCACATAATAGTTTCCCATTAATTAATAGAATTAATAGACCTATTTCAAATTTTTAATTGTATTAATTAATAGATATCAACGTACATAATTAAGTTTTTAAAAGGTTCAAATCGTTCCTTTCTTATCCTGAATGGACTTCCTTAATTTAATCGAACGGTGAAGGATATCTTTTCCACTTAGCAGGGAGGCCATGTGGAGGGGTCAACCCGACCTCATCCTGAACCCATTTTTATGGGGCAAAAGATTTTAAGAAACATTTATAAAATATTTTATTTATATATTTGAATTCGTTAGAAGTCAGGTTTTTTTTTTCCTAGCTCATCTTAGGCACTTACTTTCTCATGATCAGTTATGCAGCACTTAGCTACAATCTTAAGTTTCAAAGACAACGTTGTGGTTCCGTAAATTGTTGAGTAATCGAAACTTGAAACACAAGACCGCAACATATCTTTTGTACATAGCGGAAATTTATGGACTCGAAAAAAAAGTTAATAAAGGTAAAATTATTTCACTTTCTTTCTTTCTTTCAGGATTGACGACATATGTACCAAGGTATAATATGATATCGTAACATAAGAAAAAGATCTAGCTAATTATTCATTAATACATTTAGACGAGGATCTCTTCAACGGCTTCTTGTCGAGTCTCATTTGTTTGATCATTAATAACGACATTGTCATCGTTCATAATATCTTCCTCATCCACGTCGTCGATGGCATGACCAGCCCACTCCTCCATGGGCGCACAATCAACCTTGTGACACGCCCTCCAGTCATGTGCTTGACACCCACGAGAACAATACTTCACTTTCCCACAACCTGAACATCTTCGAAACTCATTTCTTCGAGTTTCAGGACGCCCACAACCCTTGTATGAACACATACGAAGACCCTGTGGACCCAGGTTCATATCTTCTCTAGACCCAAACCATTCCACCATGAATCTATGAGCCGGGTGCATTTCTTGTCCAGTTAGGTGGAACCCATAGTCGCTAAACAGCTCAAAATTGAAATTGGTCTTACTCGACACTTGAATTAAATTTTTAAGCATAGACCGTGGTTGGTCCTTACATGAAGAAGGGTGGGACTTGTTGAAGACGTGTAGAACAGAGGCGAGTTCACGTGCATTGGCTTGTACAAGAAGACGACGGCCCTCGGCGATGTTCTTTCGTACACCATAACCATCTTGGAGACAGTGGCCAAGTTCTCGTAGAGCATCTACGTGGCCAAGGTATGCTGCTCTGGCACACAGAGCAACCCCTGCACGAAGGTCCTTGTCATTTTTCAAGCCTCCACTACCGTTGAATTGAATCAAAGCAAGCGAGTAAAACGCAAGAGCGTGTGATTTGATCGCAGCTCTTGCTATCAATGACGCACCATTTCCTCGATTTTGTAAGCAATAAAATCGGATCTATATATAAAAATAAAAAATAAAAAAAAATAAATTTAGATAGACCAAAAAACAATAAGCAACACAACCTTAGCCAGGCATTGCTTTCTACAACAACCATCCCTATCATTCCCTATATTTAATGTATATATATGTATGTTAAAAAATATAATAATAATACTTACCATTCCAAGTGTATAATATGCCTCAATGTTGCCGGCGTTAACACAGAGTTTCAAAAACCGGTGTGCCCCGTCACACCAGTTATCAGCTCTTATAGAGAGCGCTTTTGAACATGATTTTGATAAAACTAAAGGATCTAAGCCTAATTTATTTAGGCGTTTGCATCTGTATCACAAAATACATATCAAGAAGAAAGTTCAAACTCTTGTAGAAATTAAATATATACATATATTATATATATATATATATATATATGCTATGAATTAAGACGTACGTAAGAAGAACAACAATGAAATCTGACGGGGAAGAAGCCGTAGAACTGAGCTTGCATAGAACAGATATAACAATATCATCCGGCAACGAGTCAAACAGATCAGATCTTGTTCCTGCAGATCCTCCGTTAATTCCTCTTATTAGTTTTTTCCTCATGACCAAAACTTACTAGGTGAATATCTCTTTGTGTTTCTGTCACTTACACAGTATATATAAAAAGACAAGAATTAATGTTTTATTATGTTTTTGAACGTGTAAAGGTGTGCGTCTCGAAACGCTTGATTCATCCGTTTATTGCTTGTGAGAGGTTAATTTTTGATGGAAAATATCAAAAGCTAATTCATTAAGAGTTGGAACCACAGGACTGGAGCTTTTATAGTTGAGAACAATATGAACGTAAAAAAACTAAAGTTGCTATATATTGTTAAACACCACGCACGAATATAATAAAATTAATGAGTTGGAGAATATATGGAAAATATCGGTTTTTATAATATAATTGTAGCTAACTAAAAAAAAAAAATACTTGAGTTATTTAAGTTAACTACCAACATGACGTATTAATAATTATTTTTTTTCATATAGTATATCATTATATTTAGACCCGTGTCAAAAAAAATGATGTTTACGACATTTTTTCAATATCAATATAAGATTATATATATGTAAACCAAAAGACGTTGTAACTTCAAATGTAAAAATATATTAAAAAAAACAAACTGGTAAATTTAAATGTAAAGAATGTAATCAAAATCAAAATAAATGGAAGTAATATTGGAACATTGACGAAAGTGTTTTACATGTTTGTCTATTAATATCATGTGAAAGCTTGATGATATAGCTGAATTTCTGTTGAAGAATTGTTTCCATTATGGTAGAGGACTAAAGCTTCACCTTTAACATCCATTATGTAATGTTTTAATTTATTACATACATAAACAAAAATTACACAATTTTACTCGTATAAATGCAAGCATCAAAGTGTACAAATAATATGATGTTACCTGGAATATATAAAGTATAACACCAACTTTGTTTAGAGTTTTGCTTTTGAAGTCTGAAATTATGATATTTATTATGATATACTTTAACTTTATTATATTTATCTATACTACTATATAAAAAAACAACCCCCCCTTATTTTTTTTAACTTTTTATCTTTGAAATACTCAAATTACTCTTTAATTTCAAAAGCTTTCTTTTTATAATTAACCAATATAACTAAAATACCCTTAATGAAATAATTTACAACATCTATCCTTCAACTCTTAAAATAAATACATTATCCCCTTTTATATCAATTACATTTACATCAATAATCACACCACCGCCGCCAGCACTGCCATCACCACCCATTTCCACCGCCACCCGTTACCGCCGCCACCACACCGCCGCCGCTGCGAGCATTGTCGTCGCATTGTGCGGGCACCAGTCTAGCATATATATATATATAATCATTTAAAAATATTTTATTTTAACCAGGGTAAAAACACTCAAATTTTTTAAATTTCGGTCATGATAAGCAAGTTAATAAAAGTTGCTTTTGATATTTACTAGAAAATGTGTCCACGCAATGCGTGGAGTTGTATAGTTCAACGTAAAGACAAAACTAAAGCCAATGATGTTCGGTTCTACAGACCGCGGTGACAAATGGTGTTATAAAAAAAGTCTTCAACTTTAAATTTGACTATCGAAAAATTGTATATTATTATTGTTAACAAATTGATTAACATTGAATTTATTGTATATTAATAATTTTTAATCACTTGTTATATTTAGGGTTTAGGGTGTTTTTAAAAAATTTTAACTCTTAAGACACCCTTCTCATCATTTATAATATAGTAGAAAAGATATTGCTTAAGATAATAGAATGAACCAAAAAGCAAAAAAAATACATGGTTACGCATTATTAGCTATAGAAGGGTACTCGTGTAATGCGGCGGCTGAGGTAGCGGCGGCAGTGTGGTGGTGGCGGCAATGGGTAGTGATGGTAGTGACGGGTGGTAGTGGCGGCGGCAAGTAGTGTAGGTTATTGATGTAAAGGGTGTAGTGTAGTTATTTTAGAAGTTAAGGGTAAATGTTGTAAATTAATTTCATTAAGAGTATTATAGGTATATCAAGTGGAGATGTTTAAAATAGTAAAAAATAGTGATGGACATTTTTGGTATATCAAATATATCTTTTGAAAAAATGAGGGGAGGTCATTTGCTTTATATATTAATATAGATATAGATTAGAGGAGTACACGCAATAAGTTAGTGGGAAATGACTTACCAAATGAGTTTAAATAAGCGAATAAGTCTAAACGTATAAGCTTACCAAACTAAAATGGCTTATTGTGTTATCAATAACCTAATAAGCCCACAAAGCTTTCAGAATAAGCTAAAACAAACACCTCCTTAAACTTATCGATTCAAAAGGGTGTTTTGATTTTAGGACTTGTCCTTTTATTATTATGGAAACAAAGATTCGATTTTTGTTGAGCTTATTAATTTGAGATTATTTATTACTGTATGTTTTTAAGTTGAAATAATATCAGCTTATTAAAAGCTTAATAAACCATTTTTTCCCAAATCAAACTTATAGTATACTAGAAGCATACTGGCGCAATGCGCAGTGGGGGATGATTTATCAAAATATTAAATTGTAGAGTACATAAAATTCGTAAACCTCATTTAATACATGCGTCAAAAAATGATAGTGGCCAATAGCCGGCTTCGACGACTGCTGGTTCTGGATTGTCTAACACACGGATATATAAAAAATATGTTTCTTATTATAGCTAGAATATTTAAATTTGGAATGATTATGGATATTGATATAAAAATAATGGGAAAATCAATTATGCAGTTGATATTAATATATAAATAATGAAATAATCTACAACATAGATTCATCAACTCCTAAAATAACTACACTACCTCTTTTACATCAATTACCTTACACTAATAACCACACTGCCGCCGCCACCCGTCGTGCCACCACCACTACCAATCGCCGCTGACACCACCATACCGCCGTATTGCGCGGGTACCTTTCTAGTATATATATATATATAATGAGAAAAGGGAGTATGTGGTTGTTATATACCTAAGCGGCTAAGCTTGGGTAAAGAACCCCTCACACCTAAATATTTTAATATTTTTTTGTATAATGAATAAATGATGGGGGCCCTTGAATTTTATGGATTAAAAAACTAAAATGTGAGGGATTCTATACCCAAGCTTAGATATCTAACAGCCACATACTCCCATTCCTCATATATAATTTGATTAATTTCTAAAACTTTTTTCTTTATAAAGGATGACAATCACAATAAGTTAAGAAGGGGGGGTAAAAATGAAAATATGTTGGAAATTTGGTTGTCATGAAGACACGACAGAGTTTAGTTTGATTTGAGAGATCAAAGAAAGAAAGAAGCCAAAAATGTTTGGAGAGGAAGCCAAGGTATTATTAGGCTTTCTTCCCAATTCCACACCTTCTTCTTCACAGGTTTCTTTCTTTATTTATTTATGTTACGTTATTAATAAAGGTTTTTTTTTTTTAATTTGATCTGATTAATAAGAAATAGTAAGTACTCCGTAATTAATAAAAGTTATAAAACAGGTGAAAGCAGCTTACAAGAAAAAAGCATTAGAAACACATCCAGATCGTTTCCCCCTTTCTCATCGATCTGTCGCTGAATCCAATTTTAAGCTGGTAATTTCTTTCTTTTATAACTACTACTACTTATTATCAAATTGTTGTTATTATTATTTTATTTTATTTTTATTATTACTTTTTAATATTATCTTTGGCAGATTTCCGAAGCTTACACATGCTTACAATCTGGTAACTTCATCTTATTATCTCTTTATCCTTTGTATTTTATTATTCTTCTCTTACTTAATTTTACATACTATGTTTAAAAAAAAAAATGGTTGAAAATTTGTTAAGTGATTAAAACTTTCAAATTATTATTATTGTTATTTTATGCATGTTGAATTTTGGATTCATTGCAATTGTATTCCATATAAGTTGACACATTGCTACAACTGGTGTCATGTAAGCATTTTACAAGTCACTAGCGTGGTACCCGCGCAATGCTGCGGCGGCGGTGGTGGTGGCGGCGGTGGCGGGTTGTGTAGGTAATTGATGTAAAGGGGGTAGTGTATGTATTTTAAGAGTTAAGGGATAAATGATGTAAATAGGTGAGAGGGTATATTTGTCATTTCGCATAGTGTAACTTTTCAACATGAGGTGTATAATTTTTATATAGTAGTATAGATAAAATGTGACGTCGCAAAATTTGAAAGTTTGATACATACAATACATTTTTTGAAAGGGAAATGATATTACTACCATCACAATTAATAAACTTACCACACATATGCTTTACAGACTTGTACTGTGTGTAGTTAAAGTTGTTTTTAATGGTAAGTTAATTAAAAACCTTGGTACCTTTATCACTCCCCTTTTTTAAAATGCACAAATTATAAAACAGGATAAATTTAGTACGTTTCTGTTACATTGTGTTGCAACTTAAGTAACCCATAAAAATAAAAATAAAAACTCAAATGGAAGTGGAAACTGTTGATATATAGGCATTACATTATAAAATCACAAGTGGTGACTCTTGTGTTGTTACAACAACAGGAGGCACATATTCAACAGGAGACACGTATTCAAGAGTGGTGAGAACCGGAGTCCCAAGGACTAACGGAGGAAGTAAAAGCCATGCTTTGATACGAATTCCGTTCCTATTTATTGTGTTGGGGACTGTCGCGCTTGGCGGATCCAGTGCCACTAGGTGAATGATTACTTACCTTTGCTGGTGTTTTGATAAAACACTTGCTAATCATGACATGGTTTTATTTTCTTTTCTAACAGGGCTTATCGAAGGCAGAAAGAGGCCTACCCCTCGCATAACCCTTTTCTTCCTTGAGGTCACATATATAGAATAGAGACATGCATCAATATTGTGTTATATGTGCATTCGTTATGGTCATTCATAAATGTTATTCTAGTCGTGTTTGAATACAACGCATATGCTTTTTTGGTATATGTTTACAGCTGACTAGGTTTGTATATCATACGATTCATACGAGAAGATAAGCGACGATGAATTGATAATTGAGATCAATAAACAGAAACTCCAAATTGAATTGAGATCAAGATTACAATTTATACTTTTCTCTGCAAGTTTTATTTGTATGGATTTTGCAAATGTTGTGAAATATCTGTATATGGAGTATTAGTTCTGTATCATATAATACATATTTTGACGGCAAATACTTGTACACCTTGTCATCCTGTTTAATACACTTGGGTCTCCAGTGTGTAGCCATCTTGATATCGCTAGTCCAAATGCTTTTGTGAGTAATAATAATCTATCTATACTACACTATATAACATTTGATTTCAGTCTTAAATTTTGAATTTTTTAGTATTACTGTTACCCTTTTATCTTATTATCTTATATTTATTATATTATTTATGGGCTTGGCTTGGATGATGTTGACTGCATAATTTTTTGATGCAGTTACCTTGAAAATCAGGGGGGCATTTTTGTAATATATAAATCATCCATTTGATCTCTGTGTGTGACTGCATCTATCAATTTTGCAGTCAGCTACATAATTGATTTTCCCCAAAAAAAAAACAAACCATGTTTGCATAAATGCAACTAAACTCCTTAGCTACACTTGCAATTTCTTCCACTGTGTGTTGACTTGATGATACGAACGATGGTCTTTTGTTTGAAGCGTATTGTAATGGTCGTAAACCCTATGCCAAAATGATGCAACCTTTGATTATCCCCAATGTTAGGATCGGTGGGTATGTGAAAATAAGCTTTGCCAACAAAGCTTCATCCTCGGTACTCCACACGATTGGTGGCGCTTTTGCTTTTTGTTTTCCTCGGTCAACAACTTGCTCATCTCGCGTGACCACCTCTTCTTCACTCTCCGTATCTCGCACATCTTCAAACGCTTCATCTTCTTCCTCAACAAGTTGTATTTCAACAAGTTGTATTTGGGGTTCATTTAGATCATGGTACCTAGTGAAAACATCGCTAGTCGGAAAACGCCCGATGAGACTTGCACGGGCATTGAATCTATTTGATGGTACTGTAGGTAATTTGGGTCATTATAGGATTGATGTGAAGGTCCATCTCGTTGAGTTGGGTGTCGACTTTGCGACTGACAAAATGGTTGCGAAGGTTGTGATGAGTTAACACGAGAGCGGAACTTTTTTTGGGTTTTTTTGCTATTTGAGCCCATTGTTGAATTAGAAATGTGAAAAAAAAAAATGGTGAAAGACTAAGCTGGAAATGTGAAAGAAAGTGTTAGGATGTATGTAAATTTAAAGGAGAAAGAGGGGAAAAAATTATTTTTCAAACTGTCATTTTTGAACCAATTTCAAAAAAAAAAAAAGAAGTCACTTTGCACGCAAACGGCTAGAAGCATCGTCCCAGTGGTGCCGATAGGATGTATTTGTGCCGCAAACCGATAGGTGCCAATTTCAAAGGGGTGGTCAAACCGCGAGCCGCTACTAGCCGATGTCTCTTGCCGATTTCTTCTCTCTGACTACACCCTTCACCTTAATAATCAACTATTTTGAGGTTTTTAAGTATAAAGTAAGAAATTTTATAAATATTTTCAAGTTTAATATAAAGATTAAGATCCATTTGTAAGTTGAAACATAATAGGTCATGTTGGAAAAACGCTATCAGAGAGGATTAAAAAGTGGGTTCTTTGTTTTGATTAATGGCAGGCTCAATTCTTTATTTAACATTTTCTAATTGGCCAACAACACTTATCATGTTAGTTTTAACTCGAAAATATCTTTCTTAATCCATATAATATAAATAATAAACATTATAAGAACATCGTTATTAATTAGCATATCTAGGAAAAAAAAATACTAGGTAACTTGTGACATAATAATTTCAGATCATCATTTCTTAATTTGTATCTATAGAAACTCATTTTTCTTTTTTCTCAATTCAAAGGCATGACAAGAACATGGCAGATAGAATTAAGTTTAGTAATTGCAAAGAAAGAAACTATAGGTGGGGCGAGCATGGGTTGCTGGTCATCTCAATTCTCAACCCACTTAGTATAAAAGGGCATTGATAATTGATAAATGCACAACAAATTTTTGCCATCTACAACAAGTACAAGCATGCTACTGCACGGTATACAACTATCTAAAACAAGTCATTGTTGTAAATGTCAAAAGTTTGTTGTGGATTTATTACTACCCAGTATAAAAAGGTTTGAAAACAATTGTGTTCTTTGTTGGTGCTACGGTCTTAAACATATGGGATACCTGTTGATGGTGCTAAATCAAATCTTTTGAAACAATTTTTTAAACGATGAAGTTTATAAAGTTGTCAAAGTTATCAGAAAGGCATAGAAACCACCAAAAGTCTTTAAAAACCACTAAAAATCGTTAGAAATTAGAACCATTGTTACTTTCTACAGATACAAGACTATTGGTAAATATATTGTGCTACGTCCTACGGGTAAGGTAGAATCCTGATTCCGCTACCGAGTAGTATAGGTTTATTCTGTTCTGTTTGGGCGTGTCAATTAATGAAGGAGATATTAATCCATGAAATAAGACAAACGTACACCTACATGCTTTTACAGGTAAGGTAGAATCTTGGTCCTCTTGGATGCATGAAAGCTATGTGTCTCAAATGTCATGTGTTGATGAAATTAGGTCATTAAATTCACCACCTTGTGAGTGAAAGCTTTTACAGATGTTTGAGAGTGATGCATCATATTCTTATATGTTTTGTTTATTTGAAATTTTCCAGAATAATAATATAATCGATCACGTCCCATTACGCCTTCCATGTCCTATCAATTGCAACAAATCCACATACACAGAAAGCCATTTATTAGGATAGCTAGTCTATCTCTCTTATTTTTATGTGGTGGTTTTTATAGTGTACAAATATAGTTTACTAGATTAAACTCGTACGGTTAAAAAATTATAGTTATTATTATAATATCAAATATATAATGGATATTCACTTCCATATTATAGATCTTGTATAACTCTAGAACATTCTATATCTTAGCCTATAAATATAAGGCTTGTTGTAAATCCCTCATTAATAGAATGAATACCTCTCTTTCTCTCCCAACTCTCTTTTCTATATTATAAAACGTTATCAGCACGAGCCTCTAACCCTAAAAATAAAAATTACTGCCGAACAAAACTTTGAGGCATACTTATTTTTGAAACATCATGTCAACCTTCTCATGGTTTACATTCCCTAGTTTTCGTTTAATTAATTTTATACACTATTAAACTGGTTTTATATCATACTCAAAAGTTTACGTTTGGTTCGACTACCCGACTAGAAAAGTCGAAAATTCTATGGCAGATTGATTATTGAGCCTTAGAGATGATCAAGTTTCGGTTTTCTTGCGGTATTCGATTACTATAACCATTGAGGTAAATTTATATCCATACACTAGAGGTAATTCTTTAAACTTGTTTATATAATATTATCTTTATTTGATTTATATGGCTGAGTTTCATATATCATGTGAATGGATACGTGGAAAACTAACGAAAAGTTTTTTGTGATTTGAGTAAATTATGATAATATTTTGAATGTAAGTTTTTGACAGTCGCCACATAATGAACCGGATATACATAATTGCTTATAATCTTATTCCCATAATTTTGGGGATTAAAACTTTTGATTGGGTTCGTTTTATACTAATCAAGTTCACTTGTGTCCATTGCTTTGGCCAATTGTGTGACTTGTGCGGTTCAGAAGGGTTTCAAACATCATGCAAAGTCATCTTTCGTCCATTACTTTGGCCGATTGTATTGACTAGTGTGGCTATATTGATATATTACCAACTTCATGGTCAAAACATTTTTTTTGTTCATTGCTCCGAATCGGCGGCTGCTAACGGTAGTTAGACTTGGTTACGGCCATGTTTAGCTCAACATGTAGTTGGTTTTGGGTGACTGTATCAACCTTAAAAGAAAATATATGTTTTGTTTATTAAACGTGATCTTATATTTATGCACACATTATTAAATATTAATAAAGTTATGTACTGTTTTGAAACATATTTAGATTGTTTCTACTCATTGTCATTTTAATCATCGATCTATATGAGTATATGACTACATAAGCGTTAAACCTTTATGTGTTTTGAGTCAAACCAAATCATCATCCGAGTTATTTTTCTATTGTCGTCGACCAAGATTTTTCTCTAGATGGCAGCACAAATACGTACTCCACATATGGATGAAGATTTGATTTTTACAAAATACTTATTTTATTATTTCAAAATACTTGATAACTTTGGAATGGAAGTTAAATATAACACAAGTATATGTTTGAATGTATTTGGCAATCATATTATTTTATTATGAATATCGAACGAATTTTTCAAAGAGTTTTTGGAAATTTTAAATGGATATGAATTGTCCATTAAATAAATATATTGTTAGCTTTGTGTTCTGACTATATTAATTGCATACAAAATATGATAAAACAGTTTTTGTAAATTTTACGTCACGTGTTTGTTATGACCATATCAAAATATTAAGGTTATTAAGGTTATATTTTTGGTAACTCACGTTGAGTTCATTGTTTTTGGAGATTTTGTCATTGGTCATTGGGATAGTCAGATCTTAAAGAATAAGTTCTAACGGATATTTTTATCATTTGTTAGATCACTAGCTTTTATACTTTTACCGATTGATCGAGTTTATGCGTTTTAACTTTATATGCAAGTTATGTAGATATATTTGAGAAAACTACTTGAAGTTGAAATTTAAGTAATCAATGCATGCATAAGTATTTTAAAACCATATATTCTTTGATATGCATGAAATCAGTGTGATATTCTTCATTGCAAAACTCGTTAATAAATACATACATGTATTGATATTTTGTTTTTTGATTGAAATCTATACATGATCATGAATGGTTGGGTTTGATTACTGCTCTTTTTTTTTATATAGCTTAATTTGATTTAGTTTGTATGCATGTTAACGGACTTAGTGTTGAGAGTATTGTATGCAAATTTTAAGATACAAGTTATATATGAAAAATAGGATATTACATTATGGCAAGTAGATTGACCCAACATTAGTTATGCCAGTTGATTTTTAAGTTAAACTAAAATGTATTCGATATGTTTTAAAGATATAATATCCTTGAATTGGTACATCGTATGATACACTATATAAGGAAAAGGTTCTATGCATACTACTAATAAACTTGCTCATGTTTCATTGATAAAGTATGTGTATGCCGTAGTATTACGTTAATTGATCAATGATAAAAATATGTGTAACTTGAATTGCATGTCCACTTTATATGGTTATCGGCCAATGCAATATTATACTTGAGTATATTTTAAGTTACTTGGAGGCTCCAGATAAGCTAATATAGATTTGTCACGAGAAATAAATATTTAAAAGCGTTTGAGACACCAAAATTTTTGGTATTATGGCTTATATCGAAACACATATATATGTCCATATATTGTATTTTATGGACCTTGATTATTTGATTAGTGACATGGTTAAGGTGATAAGACAAGATGTCACTAGCTCTGAGAAGATCAATGAGTAGTGACAATTTGCAAAAGATAAAAGTGTCATTAAAATAAATATGGTCATGAATATGAAAAGCACATTTGTGTAAATGACGGATAAAAGATATATGTGTTATGAAGGTTACTAAGAATGGCGGGTATACGAAATATATATTGACTCAAATTATTTTGAGTTTCGCATATATCATATATGTGTAAGTTATGATGGTATGTGGTTTTATATGAGTTGAAATAAATTTGAAGGAGAAATTAAAGCTTCAAAGTACCAATGTACTAAATTCTCCAATATGATTTAAAAATGTCAAGTGCAATTGAAGCACATGTGGTCATAAACTAGAGGTTTATGAATCAAGATTACTTGATTGATTGGCATGACCGGTTGGACCATCCCGGGTCAATAATGATGCGAAAAATGTAGAAGAACTAAGAGATTCTTCAAAGTGATTATTTAAATTGAGGTCATTTGCTCTATAAGAAAATATATGCCAAGTACGATAAGGATTGAATCCTTTTAATTTGTTGGAACATATGCAAAGGAGATGTATGTAGGCCTATACATCGTCCATATAGACCATTTAGTGTTTTAAATCGATGCATCGTCTAAATGGGTCATCTAAGTCGCA
>JAOEHQ010046903.1:0-11199 GCA_025447715.1 Asclepias incarnata
GGTTTTTTCCTAATTGGACATGTATTTAATGTATTTATTTTGATAATTGCAATATTTAATTACTAGTTAAACCAAAAATCACTTAACCCAAACACAATTCACCGAACCCAATTCACCACCCTCTATTAGTTCGGTGTTTTTTTGTCTTCGATTCGCGAATCGGTTCGCCGAACCAAGAACAAAAATTCGCGGGGTCTTTAGCGAATCCTGTTTCTATGATTTGAACCAATCATAATATTTTAAAAAAATTAATGATCGACATATTAAGCTATCTTTAATGCATGCTCCAAAATCATCAAAAGTTCTAAGTTTGGAGCATCATATATCTTCGGATAGAGATCCTCTCAAGTTGAAAACAACTTGATAGGTAAAGTTTGAGGAATCTTGACCCTTAGATTAAAATCAATGATTAGATTATCTTTGAATCTTAACTCTTGATTTTAATCTAAAGGTCAAGATCCTCCCAATTTTACCTCTCAAGTTGTAAAACTTGAAAGAATCCCTATCCTATATCTTCTACAACATTTGCCCCATATTTCAAGAAAATTTTCAAAGGCTGATATTTACTTAAAATAGTAGGGGGTGGGTGTTAAATCGGAGGCAACTTTTTTATGTCATGTATCGCATTGGTACCTACACATATTCATTGCAAGGTTCGTACACCGGGTTCATTCTGCAAAGTGAATACCCCATAATGGAGTCGGTTGAGATAATCCTTAAATCCGTGTCATTTTTTCTTTTGGACTCCCCACACATGGGGTCCCAACCTATAACAGGCAAGTAGTCACTCCTTCTATGAAGAATTGGTTTTAAAATATAGGTATTTCTATTCATTTCTCTTAAATAAGTTCTCATTTTTCACTTTATTGCTTTTATACAAACAATTAGTTAATATTAATAAAAGTTAGTATGTTTATTAGTTATTTAACTCAAATTTAAATTTAACTAAGTAAAAACGTGGTACAAATATGAATTAAGTTACTGTAAATTTATTTATTTGGAGTTAAGACTATTCAGTATATGGTTGAGAATGACAATTTTTGATGAAGAAATATATTTAAAATATACTTTATTTTTTTTATAAATCAATCTATTATCTATTAACTAAAACAGGATTCTGAAAAACCTACCTGACATCTCCAAAACCCTCTTGAAAAAAGTTCCCCACCTCTCTCTCTTCAATTATTACATTTTGCTTTTCCTTTTCTTTTTTCATCTATTATTTAGAATTTAATTTTCATTAATATTATATTTAATTGTATGATATGTAATAAAATTACCAAAGATATAGATTATTGTATAATTCATTAACTTTTTAAATTTTAGCTAAATATAGATAAACTAGACTATCTACTGACAAGTATTAACACAATGTGTTTTTTACCTGATTATTTAGAATTTACGTTACATTTTTTAATATATTATAGATTTTCAATATAGGCTAACTAGAATTGTACTTGCACGATATGAGTGATGAATAATTTGTTAAACTTTTAAAAAATATAAATATGTTGAGTGGCAACACATGACAAGGGTGACAACACTTGGCTTCGGTGACTGTAGTATTTGGACGGTTTACGATGAAAGTGTATGAGAGTATTAAATTTTATATTTGACTCTACAAATAAAAAGGTATTTAATTTTATAAACATATTAGTTAAGTTGGTGTTTATTTTTATTTTTTTTAATATTTGATTTTTCTTATTATATATTATGAATCTTTTTAGGATATAACTTTTATTATCATAATTATTTTTAGAAAAAGAATACTACATAAATACGTTAAGGACTTTGTGTTGAATTTATTTTATAAGGATATATTGAAGTTATCCGTCTATCGAACGGGACCTAAAACTAATAACCAATAATTATTAAACACTGTTAACAAAAAAAAATAAAAATTTAATCTCCTTTTTTTTCCGCAGAAAATATGCTAGTTATTGATTAAAAATTTAAAAGATTTACACAATCCTTAAACAATACAACTATCTCGAATCCAAATAGGCCCCACCCCACCTTACTCTTTTTGCCGTTTCATTAATCTCTTTAACCTTTTTGTATATCATACCAAAAATATCTATATCTATATATATATATATCCCTTTAATAATAATAATATACAGTACTAATTATATTCTTCTACAAAACCTTATATTTCAAATTTCAAATTTCTTATATATATTGAGATCTCCCCCTATTTTATTTATTCTTTTAAAATTATTTTATTATTTATTAATTAAATTAAATATTTTAAATATATTTGTATGCAAAATGGGTTCAAGTCCACGAACAGTTGAAGAGATCTTTAAAGATTATACCGCCCGTCGTTCCGGCATCATTCGTGCTTTAACTCATGGTATTCTTTTTTCTTTCTTTTTTTCTTTTTAATAATTATTTTATTATTTTTTAATATAAACCCTAATTTATATTATTTTAAAACCCTAATGGCAATTCCCCCACTATTTATTTATTTACTAATTGTCTTATTTATTTATTTATTTATTTATTTTTGTTTGATTTATTTACTCAGATGTTGATGAATTATATGGACTTTGTGACCCAGGTATTACTAATTTTTTTACTTTTAATTAATTATTTTATTTAATTTTATTATAATTATTCTGAATATATGTATGTTTGTTTATGTTCAAACTGTGCATAATGTGTTTTTAATTAAGAAAATTAGAAACAAAAAATTTAATATAAGGCATGGTGTTTTTTCTTTATTTTTAACTAAGAAAAAAAAGGTATTTATGAATAATAAAATTTGTATTATTATTTTTAACTAAGAACATAAGAAAGATTTTTTTTAAAAAACTTTTTAGGAACGGATTCATGTAAATTTAAAAGCTTGGATTTTTGAGGGTGCGGATAGCTTATATTGTATTTATTAATTCAAAACGCAGTTTGAAGTGTTTGACTATTTTGAGAGTGCGTATGGTATGTCGGGTTTTTTTTTAGTGCCTATAGCATGCTGTTTTTTTTTTTTTTTGAGTGCCGATAGCATATTGTGTAACGCATTCGGTTCTTAAAAATAAGTGGATTTTTTTGCCCAAAATAGGCTGAAATGCTTAATATCACTTGTAAGCTTTTTATTTTATAATATGAAATAAGCCGTAAGTCCTTATTTTAATGCATTCCCAAATACTAAATACGTTTTTGCTTATATTAAGCAAAAACATGCTGCTTATATTGAACATGGCTTTTAACGATTAAAATTAAGCACTCCCAAACACCTGCAATGTGTGTGTGTGTGTGTTTTTTTCTCTTAGTTTTCTTTTTGGGTTTCTGCCTTCTTTATAACATGCGTTTTCTATGAGATTGAACTTTTAAAAATCTGCTGGGCTACAGATTATTACGTCCTCGGATCTTAGCGATAAAGAAACTTTGTTAATAATTAATTTAATTGTGGCTTGTTATTAATTCTTTCTGTATGGTTTCAGATAAAGACAACCTATGTCTATATGGCCATCCAAATGACAGTTGGGAAGTCACTCTTCCAGCAGAGGAAGTTCCGCCAGAGCTTCCCGAGCCAGCTCTTGGAATCAACTTTGCAAGAGATGGCATGATCCGAAAAGACTGGCTCTCACTTGTTGCAGTCCACAGTGACTGTTGGTTGCTCTCTGTATCTTTCTATCTTGGTGCACGGCTAAATCAAAATGAAAGGTGCTTATCTATTGATGTAAATTGGTTCGTTATCTGTATTTTTATCTGCATGATGTCTTCTATGCCCTGCTTGTCATATATGCTGTCAAATATTTGTTGCTCCCTTTATTTCGTTCCTTGCAGCTATTGTTAGCATTATTTACAAAATAATGTTTAATTGCATCTTGTAAGAATGTACATAGGAATGAATTTGTTCTTCTCTGTCCACTGCTATTATTTATGAATTTGTTCCTCATAACATATAAATCAATAATAATAATTAAATCGTCTGCAACTGTTGACCTGTCTTATAAGTTCTAATGTAAAAATTAGTTGTATGGGGTATTTGTATGTGTTTGTAAGTGATTATTATGTTTCTTGGAGTTGCAGTATTAAAAAATGTTTGTAAGAAACTGATTCTGTTATTTACGGTCAAGATATTCAGATTTAGAGAATCAGGTTGCTATGTGAAAACTTATCATTGAAATAGGTGAGAAGTTATCAAACTATCCCTAACTTTAATCAATTGATTATGTAGTTCCAGTTATGCAAGTCGAGATATTTTTTGATTCTAAAACACACTTCTAATTGGGTTCATAGTTCGTATTTTATTATTTTAGTAATAGGCCTGATGTGATTATTTTCTGTTACTTACTCAAAATAACCTACTTAGTCACTTTGTTTATGTAGAAGTCCTAATACATTATGTATAACATGCTTATAATTTATGGTTTATCTATGTTATGTGGACACTTGAATTGGTTGCTGCGCTAGGGCATGTATCGCTTGCTTAGAACTCTTTGCCGTTTTAGAACTTGCATGTAGAGGAATAAAGTATTTAAAAATAATAATAATAGTGGAATAGCCTTCATAGTCACCTCCTTTTAATTCTCACCATTTGTTTCCTTGTACTAGAATTAGTATGTTGGGACACATATTTCGTTTGCTTGCTGCTTTTTTGTCAGTCACTCGTGCTTTCCTCTTTAGTCCCTGCATCCATTTGAGTAGAGTGTTCTTTTTTTTTCTTTCTTGATACCCCGTAATGAGTCTAATATACTAGTGTTTCTCTTTCTCAGAGTTTTAATTTGCAATCATCTTCATGTGAAGAAGTTAGTCATAAGAGTGTTGATGAAACTAAATTTGGTCCACAAGATTGTTTTATTTGCTATTACTTGCTATATGATTAATATATGTAAAAATAAAGGGAATTTACATATATAACCATCGGGCATGAGATTTTGTTTCAAATTAACCATTATACATGGAAAATTCATTGAATCCCTAAAGTTTCAAACCATGAAATTTTTGGTTTTTGATTACAAGGTTGTCACAAGTTGGACTCACATTCTCATTCTTTTTTACAGGAAGCGGCTGTTTAGCATGATTAATGATCTGCCCAATGTTTTTGAAGTTGTAACTGGACCAAGGCATGTAAAAGACAAGCCTAGTGCAAATAGCGGAAGTAAATCTAAGGGCAGTACAAAGGTATTAAAATTGAATGTTTACTTAACAGTGCTCCAGCTAAAATCAATAGTGTCGAAATGCCATCTCTACTCTTAAGTAGTACGTGTCACTTTATAATTTCAGTGTTGGAATTTGTGAGCTCAGGCAGTTAGTTTGCCAGTATTCTGCCATTAAAATCCATTCTCTGTCTCCTTTTTGTCGATTTAAGAGGGGCCAGTTTGACCCATGTACTTATGGATCACCTGATTTGCATATGCTTTTATCCCAAATGGGTCAACAAAAGAAATTGCCAATAAGTAACGGGCCAAATGTGTTCAAGTGCATTCAGGTCTACCATCATCAAATGTTTGTTTTACTACATAAATTTGCAATATGTTTATGTGCATTATCTTAAAAAATGAGAAAACTGTTTACGAGTCAACCCGTTGTTGACTTTCCCTTGGGAGACACGGGAGAAGTTAAACCTTCCTCACACTTATGTATAAGATTCAACTTATTTCTAACCCCAATGAATATAAACTTCGGTGGTTGCATATGCAGAGATCAAGTGACGGACATGTTAAAAATATCTCGAAGGTACCAGTTGAAGAGTATGAGGAGGAAGAAGATGAACATGGTGACACACTATGTGGCACCTGTGGTGGAAACTACAGTAAAGACGAGTTCTGGATATGCTGTGACATCTGCGAGAGGTGGTATCATGGCAAGTGTGTGAAAATAACCCCCGCAAAGGCTGATACCATAAAGCAGTACAAATGCCCGTCTTGCATGAAACGAAACAAACCCTAGTACTGAAAGCTGATGAAAATAACACCCGCAAAGGCTAGCCAATTTACTTTTAAAAGAAAAAAATGTCGATGCTGTTTCTTATTTTAATGTGAAAGATCAATGCAATCATGATGCTATAGTTACTGGTATTTCATGAAGGGTAAGCTTTACCTTGCACTTCATTTGTTACTTTTCTTTTTTCTTTTAGGACGAAGGAGTTGCCCGTTGTTGAAAGGGGTTGAATTGTAGCTTATACGCATTTGTAGATTACATTTAGCTTATCAATTGGATTATGTGTTTTCTCGTTCATAATTTTACATTGCTCTAGGATGCACGACTTGTACGAATAACAAGCATAGAGCATTTGTTATGTTGCTCGGGATGAATTCTTGTATTGCATGAGTAAAAAGTCTGGTTTTGACCATGGAAGTTGATCATTTTTTTGATTGTGAGATTTGCGTTACCCACAATGGGGGTTAACAAAATCGAACCTAAATCATCTTGCTTTATAATTTGGTGATTTCTGTCGAGTCAAATTATGCAATCACCTTCTATGGCCCGATGCAATAGGAAAATTCCTCTCTTCGAAATATGTTCTGTTCACTGGAGAAAGTGAAGAATGTACATTCAAATGCGTACAATTACTTCGCGTTTTATTTTCATCTTATCGAACGATTTCATAGGGTTAAGTACATGTACATCTCCATTTTTGATTATCAGCAGAAATACATGATAGTGGAAGCCCAAGACATGGTCAACCTTTTCTTGTTAAGGAACCCACCTTCCTAAAATCCAAGGAAGGTCAACAGCTGCATTTACACAGAAAACGACACTTAGATTGTTTTACATGGTCCCTTGAGTTGAATGAAAATGTTGATACATCTTGTATTCCTTGGCCAACTCACCAATTGATATAAACCAAGACATTGAATTTGACAAGTTTCGGACTCTCCTAAACTTGTACTTAGTTTAATCCGAAACGTTTCCTTATGCAGACATTATATAGCATCTTCTTCCTTAGTCCACGTCGCCTCAGAATATCTTTATTACGAATCTCCGAGTCAGTTGTGTTTGGTTAACAAACATGGGTTCTACTCGGTCTGATCAAGGTGCTGGAAAAGAGCGATTGAAGTGGACCCAAGAGCTTCATGATCTGTTTGAAAAGGCAGTTAACCAGCTTGGTGGTCCTGATAGTAAGTGCATATAACAAGTTTTGTCATGGATGAGCATGGTGCTTGCTTGTTGATTGATTAAATCCCTTGTTAGGCTGTACTTTACAACATCGTGTTAATACGACAGACCCATGTATCTTAGGCGGCCCATTTTGATTGCTGTTAATTGATGTGATTTTCAGGGGCAACACCGAAGGGTATATTGAAGGCCATGGGGATAACAGGACTAACTATCTACCATGTTAAAAGTCACTTACAGGTAAAACCGCAATCATTGTAGACGTCATGAACTATTTCGGCTAGTGGTGTACATTTCACCGCTCTTTACCTATATGTCACACGCTAGAAGCGGTAGAGTAACACACCCTCAAGATAACAGTAACAACAAATATTTAATGTTTTTTACCTTTTCTCTTCTTCCAAGCAACACCAACAATTCGACTTATTGTGTGTAAGCTTAAAGATTGATTTTGTGTAAATATGTACTAATTTGAAGCTCTAATTTCTCATACTAATCTCCCTAAAGGTAGACATGTTTGAAGCTCTATATTTTTTTCATCTGTTTATTTGTTTTGCAGAAATATAGAATGTCCAAGTTTGTCCCTGAATCGTCAAGACGTAAGTTCCAAGACTGTTTCGATCATGTACAAGTCATTGATATATAAGATTATATATATTCTTTCGCAACGAGATAGCTCATAACCTGATTTTAATAAACAGCTGCTTATCTATTTAGATATGTCACCAAAACTAAACTGTTTGATATTTAGATAAAGTTAAGATGGTTAAAATCAGAAAACCACAACAATGAGAACATATCACTTTTGTATATTGATGTACTTACAAACACTTGTATTTTATGTAATAAACAGGAGACAAGTCTGAGAAAAGAAGCCTATCCGAAATTTTCCCAAATTTCAGCGTAACATCGTGAGTGATTTCATGATAACTTTCATCGTACATCACTTTATAATTCATGAAGCCGCTAAAGTTTGTCATCTTTTATGTTAGTATGAATTATGTTCTTAAATTTTGCAGTGGTGCTCAGCTAAATGAAGCTTTACAAATGCAAATGGAAGTGCAAAGACGATTAAGTGATCAGCTTGAGGTACAATTTCATCTGTTTTCTTTAATTTTTCATTTCCTTCTGTATCATCAGAGAAAGAACGAAACGGTGAAATTTTCTGAGCCTGCTAAATAAATTACATTAAAGTGTAAGATTATAAAAATTAGCAAACATGAAAACGAGTTAAATGAGTTGAAAAGGTCAAATATAGTTTTGTAATCGTCTAAAATACAATTATGGATAACTAAGGGTTGTCAACCCAGCAAAAGCAACTTTTACCCACACCAGTTTGACCCATTACCCG
Source organism: Asclepias incarnata (assembly GCA_025447715.1). Taxonomy (NCBI): domain Eukaryota; kingdom Viridiplantae; phylum Streptophyta; class Magnoliopsida; order Gentianales; family Apocynaceae; genus Asclepias; species Asclepias incarnata. The sequence goes on from JAOEHQ010046903.1 coordinate 8,420, forward strand.
ACCCATTACCCGACCCATTTTGCCAAACAAAAGCCCTTATGTTATGTACTGGAGTCAGTTGAAAATTTAAACCACATTTTGCTCTTTTGGGGTTTATGAATCAGGTACAAAAGAATTTGAAGCTGAAAATTGAAGCACAATCAAAATTTCTTGAGAAACTGACCGAAGAACACAAAATCAGGCCAATGATGAGCAAAATCAACAACAGATCTCCAACATCTCTACCTTCTCTTTGTGACGTGTCTGAAACCATAATTAAGGACTTTGAATCTGATTCTGAAGTGGACACAAACGAGACGAGAGTGTGGCAAGATCAAACGTTCAGAAAGAGGTTTAGAGTTGATGACGATGATCTTGCATCCAGTCAAAGATTCAAAGGCCCGTTCCTCAGCACTCAAAGCATTGTCGTTCCAAAGGGTGGCAATTCATTTCCATCCCAAGACAACATATTTCCATGGGGTTTATCGTTTTGCCAATCACCTTTGATACCAACTTCGTTTAATTCTTTTGGTTAGAATGCACGTCCATTGTTGGCTTATTCAGTGGAATTTTGTGCATGTTGGTTTATACTGTACTTAAATAAGTTGGTTTATTTTGATAAATAAGCATGAAGTTCTACAATTATTACATACTTACACAAATCAAGGTGTTATTTTCAGATTATCAATATCATTGACAATAACTGACTTGAACTTCTTTGAAGTGAAATCTGTGTTTATATGCGCCCCCTTGTTTAAAGATTTAACTGCGCGATATTCTTGATCCGTTCCATAGAAGTAATATCGCTGATCCATGAATGCATATCAACGAAATCAGCTACATATAACATCATCAAAACGCATCCTGAAGAGCCCAGAATACACAGTTTTACTTCTTGATATTAAAATCATTTATCACTATTGTAAAGATACATAGCATCAATCTCAACACAATCCCCGTAAGTCTAAAACCATCCATCACTTGTAGCAGGACCACCAACTTTGTTCCATCAAAATCACATCAGGCTCAAGCAGCTTTGAGGCCTAAAAACAAGGCCTTTTCGCTCAATAAATTTCTCTATATTTAATTTCAAAATCTGTTTTTCTACTTTTGTTATATACAAAACTCTTAATTAAATCTTGAAAATACCGGTCCGACCGCGGTCCGACCGGTCCTAAATAAAGCAATAGCATTAGAAAAAAACATCAAGTCTATAAGCATATTTTTCTGACTAAAAATAGAGACTCTAACTAAGTTGGTCTAAAAAATTGGCAAATTCCAGAGAATATATACATACTTTGTCATTTGTCTCATATTGATAATTATACTTTTAAAAGTGTCGAATGAGCAACTGAAGGTTAACTTTTTGTCCCATTTAATTCATTGGATGGTCCGATGAACATTTTAATACATTAATTTTTAGTGGCTGATTTAGAACTTATTTTATTACTACGGTCAATTTGGGACAAAAGGAAATGTATGTAGATATACCATGAAATTTACCTTTACTTAACCTTTGCAATTTGTAGAATAAATTAACTAGAGTGATTTCAATAGTATAATATATATATAATTTGTATGTTCATATGTTCCCTGTTATCATATTATCAAATGGACTTGTTAAATCAATCATTATATTTTCCATCGAATAAATTGAGACAAAAACCTATGTTTAGTGAACCGTTCAGAATATTTTTAAGCACAATGATCACTATGGAACAACTGATAAAGTATATTTGTATCTATACCTTTTTTAAAAGCCTGTTCCCCCCCCCCCTTTTTCCTTTCAAACAATATTTTGGAAAATTTTATGCTATCTTGATTGTAACGGTGAACCATCTTAATTTTTTCTTTTGTTTGTTAGGCTAAAAGGAGTGGGGCGGTTTCGTCGGCGACCCACGCCCGGATCGTCTGGGTTCGCCGGGAACATCACCCCCAGTCGGCGATCCATGTCCTTTTTCTTCCCTCCGCGACCTCCACAGAACGCGACCACAACTCTCTCTCTCTCTCTCTCTCTCTCTCTCTCTCTCTCTCTCTCTCTCTCTCTGACTATTTAGTATTTACCAAGTCTCTCTCTCTCTTACTTTTTCACTCCCCAACCAAATTACCTAGAGCCATTTGTCGGAAGTCTCCCCACCCAACTAGATAATCCCACTCCTATTTTTTTAAAGGGTTACCCAAGGCAACCCAACATGTCACATAGCGTAAGTTACCCCAACATGAGGCTACTCCACCCGTCTTAGCCTTAATGACCATCTTAATTTTTTATTATTTCAAATATAGTGGTCCCCATTTCTTTTGTTTGTTACATAGTGATAATACATGTAAATATTGTTGAAATTTGATTGGTTGAAGCACCTGCAAGATGGTAGGATATTTATTAGAAGCAAATTGAGTTAAACATAAATACAATTTTAAGAAAGTGTCATTAATTTTATACAAAGATACTGATATATTTGGAACATCATCACCATGTATAGTTGGAACATCATCACCATGAATGTAAAGTTGATTTGAATTCAATGCCTTAAAATAAATGGGCCAACTATTATCTGTATATCTCTAACACAAACATACAAATAAATACAAAAAAAAAAAAGTAGAAAAGAAGTTTAATTAACTTGATCATATAACATCTTCATAAAACAAATAACGAGTTGTATCAAAAAATTTTACCGACCGTGTATCATCTTTGATCTTAGAGTTAATTACTGAAATGGTACTTGTGGTTGCCACAAATTACTGGTTTAGTACCCACGAGATCATATTGACACAGATGGTACCCGTGGTTGCCAAAACCC
>JAOEHQ010046904.1:0-11198 GCA_025447715.1 Asclepias incarnata
CGACATTTCACTAAATTATTGCACGCAAATACAAAATGACCCGAAATTTCATTAAAAGTCAACAAGTCAATTAAAGTTAAACATGGGTCAACGGGGTCAAATATCACAAATGTTACACTTTTATCATTATCAATAATTATTATTTATTTTGGATGTACTTAGATATTCTATCAAAAAATAATATAAACAGACATCCATTTATTTTAAGGAGTGTTTTTGATTGTTTATGTAGGGATATTTGGGTTAGCTTATTTCTTGGCTTATTTATTTATTCATTTATTTGCATTTGATCTATCTTTAATAAGCCTAATTTTTGTGGGTTATTTTTGAACTTCTGTACTTATCGTGACTTGTAATTGTAAAATAAGCTCAAAAAAATGCGGCTTATCAAATATAAGTTAAATGCAAATAAACAAATAAGCTAAAAAATAAACTAACCCAAACACCCCTTATAAGTGCTTATATGTTACAGAAATCTACTTGCTTATAAATAAGCACTTACTCTTTAGTATAAAATAAAAAGATAAAAATTGTTTATATGTTTAGAAAAACAACTTTAAATCATCTTTAATCATCATATTAAAAACTCAGTTTGTTGCTGCTACATCTGCAACACACTGACACAACATGCTGAATCACTTTTACCTATAACCACCATATTAAACAGTTTGTTAGTGTTATATCATCATACCAAATACACCCTTAAACAATAGGAAAAAAAAAAAAATCCAACACGCCTGAACTAACACCGTAGTGGCCAACAATCAACCCAACACACTGCCCAATGAGCCATTACCCATAACCGGACACGCCAAAAGCTCAAGGTGTTGGATGGAATATTTTAAGAGACCTCTTATTTTCACCTTTTTTTCTTTTAAATATACCTTTCAATGTATAATAAACAGTACATAATATATAATTATTTATTGCATAATAAAGAATGTAATTAAAAAAAGATAGGTGAAAATAAATACCCACTACTTTAAAAATGGTGTAAGCGGAAAAAGAAAAATAAGCAATCCCACAGGGCCGGTTGCCCGCTGCGCCACTAAAAAAAGACAAAAAAATGAAAAAAAATAAATACAAAATAAACTAATTCTAAATTTTAAGTGTCCGCCCGTCTGTCCGTAAAATCAAATCAAATAAAATCAAAAAAAAGGGCCGATAGATAGATACATAGATATCGGCCTCTGATTGCATCTGTCAACAATCCCAACTTCCAACTAATAATAACAATAATCATAATCATCTACTTGTATTAAAAAATCTTCATCTGTATTGGATTGGATTGGATTGGATTGGATAGCAGCAATCAACAATTTCAATTTGTGTCATCAAAAATAGTATCAGATGAAACTAGTTTCAATACCTCATAATAATAAAGATGGTGTATTCTGGTAATGTGTTAGGATTAGGATTAGCAGTATCATCCAGTGCATTTATTGGATCAAGTTTTATTATTAAAAAGAAAGGTCTTCTTAGGGCTGCTTCTTCTGGTCATACCTCTGCCAGTATGTTAATTATTTCCTATTTTTATTTTTTTTTAATTTTATTTAATTGCTTCTTACTTGTTGTATTACATACCACAACAATAACAACAATATGGCCGGAGTTCTTTATGGAAGCAGTCTATGTACCTTTGGGTAGAGGCAATACTGTCTCCATATCCCGCTTATGCAGGGATTGGGTACTGTTATTGTTGTTGTTGAACAATAACAACGATACCCAATTCGGGCGGAGCATGGGGAGGTGAGATGCGGATGGTTTAACCCCTACCTACCTATCTAAAAGGGTAGAAAGACGGCTTCCAGATACATACATATGAGACCTTACAAGTACCAAAAGTCAACAAAGATACCCAATCTTGGTATGGGGGAGGTGAGATGTAGACGGTCTCACCCTACCTACCCTACCTACCTAATTGAGGGTAGAAAGACGGCTTCCAGCATACATATGAGACCTTACAAATACTAAACCTCATATTAATAGTTTTAGTAACCAATGTAAAGTACATATCGTTTTTATTGATTACACTGATATATCTGTTATAAGTTGTTATTGACACATTGACGACATGTACGGTTGCTTATTTATATTGACGTATGGAGTTTCATTTGTTTAAGTAATTTGAACATAATCTTTTTCTTTAAGGATCGGGAGGATATGGTTATCTGTTACAGCCGCTATGGTGGATCGGCATGTTCACTAGTAAGACTTTTCAAAAAAAAAATTTGTTTTATTTTATATTTATGTATAGCTGAAACATATTGGGATTTTATGGAATTTGCAGTGGTTGTTGGAGAATTTGCAAATTTTATAGCTTATATTTATGCTCCGGCCGTGCTAGTGACTCCATTAGGAGCGTTGAGTATTATCGTGAGGTGAGTATTTTGAGTAATAATTTAGTGTCATTTTGTTGTTAATATAATGTATTTAAAATTTTACTTGGCAGTGCGGTTCTAGCCCATTTCTTACTCAATGAGAAATTACGTAAAATGGGAATATTAGGTTGTGTGCTTTGTATAGTGGGTTCGACCGTTATTGTGCTTCATGCCCCTCCTGAACACAGCATAAGCTCCGTTGAAGAAATATGGGATTTGGCAACTCAACCTAGTGAGGCTTCTAACCTCGTTGCTTATTTCTTAATTTTAGCTATGCATATATCTTGTATGAAGATATCTTATTACATGGGCTTCTTGATGCAGCTTTTATGCTGTATACAGCATCAGCAATAGCTGTGGTACTGGTGTTGGTGTTGTACTGTGAACCACGCTACGGGCAGTCTAATATGATGGTTTATATCGGAGTATGTTCAATAAATGGTTCATTGACGGTTAGTGGATTTTGAACTTTCTTCTGATCATTTATAACTTTCAAGGAATTGAATTTATTTCTATAAATATCTTCATGCACAACCTGAATTTGTCGTTATCTTTGTTGCTTACATAATTAGAGGTGATATTGCCATTTGTCGTTATCTTTGTTGCTTACGTAATTAGAGGTGATATTACCTAAATTTGTAGTCTGCTACACCAATCTTTATTACTCTTTTTATTCATGATATATGGTCTCACTTAAGAGGAAGTCTTGGAACGTAGCACATGAACGGGCATGCACCTTTGAAGTGACAATTAAATTATAAAGTCTTAAGATAGCAATTTGAAACCAAAACCACAAAATGCCAGCTTGAAAAAAAAACCCCCCACTAAATTAACAAAATGCAGAGTCCTAAACAATGGACTAACTACAAATGGGCAATAGTTAATAAATTTTTTTACCATTATATGATTAAGGAATGTCTAGCAAACCAAAAATAAAAATTTGGTCTAGAAACGGAATCAAGTGATAAGAATTATAGAAAATGATCAGGAGAAGAGATACCTTCTATGCAAGACTCGTATTTACCATGATGTCAAAATTGACCGTGAAAGAAACGGGTGCTACCATGGAAAACACTAGATAGATCACTTCTATTAGACTAAGTTCCGAGAAACTTGAAAAAGAACATGCTTTGTTGATGGTATATTTGACCTTCCTTACCAAAAAATTGAAGCAGAATCTAGACCATAGTTTTAAGCGTAGATGCAAAGTAAAGCTTCAAAGTTGTTAGGCTTATCAAAGGAAGATCACCGACTGTGAGAATTACGAAGAGCTCAAAATTATAAAAAGCCCCCTCTTTCTCGTGTTGAAATCTGTCAAAAGATTGCCATAATTTGAAATTGTCCGAAAAGGAACCATCTATACCATATCTCAGAAACTAAAGTTAATGAAAATTTACATGGAACCTTATTGCTTACATTGCTTTCCCACTTGACAGTTCTTAGACATCAAATTGAGCTTTTATGATGAAATAAAGATATGTAGCTTACCTTGGGATGTATATGTTTGTAAGATACACATTCAAATAAGATCATCATTTCAAGTAAAATCTTTCTTCTGGAGTTGACTTTGCTATTTGAGGAACCGCCTTTAACCTTGTAACTCATTATATCATTGTTGATTTCCTGTGAAGTTGGTGAAATGACAAATTGTCTACATTAATGAACCACAAATTGTGAAAATCCATACGAAAGATATTACTATTCCAGGTAAATGGTAATACAAGACACCAACACCATAACAGTTTTTAGAAATAAAAAAGACATGCCGAGATCTAGGAACTTGGCCGGCCAATGCTACTAATCAGAATATATTAAACCAGCAATAAGATATATTTTGTGACTGATTTAATTGATGATTGGGCTCTTTTATTTCATTTTTGTGTTGCATAAGATGAACATGATTTTCTGAATAGGCATACAAATAGGTTTTTTGTAAAGAGCTAATGGGTGTAATTTTCAACTAAGTTCTTCTATTGCCTTTGTATTATCATGCAGGTTATGAGCGTCAAAGCAATAGGTATTGCCATAAAACTTACATTAGAGGGTTCGAGCCAGGTGGCAAGCTACCAAACATGGATATTTGTAATGGTAGCTGTTACATGCATAATCACCCAATTAAATTACTTAAATAAGGTCAGCTACTCTCTTTCTGTTCATTTCTGTTTTCAGATTTTATTTCTGGATAACGGTTAAGGAATTGCTGAATTTAATAGGTTTCCACTAGGGAGGTACATATTGTGAGCCTACTTTACAGAATGTCAGCTGAAAAACAGGACAAGTCTATAAAAAAACAATTTCACGCATACACACATATATATCAACAAGTAGTGTAGTGATTTTCGAGCAAACCTCCAATCAATTTCCTTTAAGGTCCCGCCTAGTGGGTTATTGTTTGTGAGGAGACTTACTTCCATGAGCTCTTTTTATCATGTAAAATACATCAAAAACCACTTCCAATAGATTAGACATTGCCGATGTGGATTTTTTTTTTCCTTTCCCCTTTCACTAATGTTAAATCATTTAACTTTAAGTCTTAGACTATCCGTGTTAAATGCATCTCTTGATAGCACCCTGTGAGGTCCAAGTTCTTCCAATATATCCTGGGATCATTGTATTTATCAAGTTACTCCCACAGTTATAAAACTAAAAAAATTATAGAATACTGATATTATGAGTTGATTCATTGTATAGAGAACACATGAGCCATAGAAAATCCCATGGCCCTTACTGTGTGGTTATGTGTTATAGGAAACATGTGCATTCCAAACTTTTCAAAATTAATTTGGTTAATTACTATAAAAAGTTTCAATAGGATATTAGTGGCGAAGCGAACACCAGAACTGAGTAATCAACAGCTTTAACTGCTTTGAACCTTTTATTTGAGTAATCAACCAATGTTTAAGAGCTTAAAATAATGACGAGTAGTAAAAGTGGATAAAGTATATACTACTGGCCTATAGTGCCCCACGGAAGTATTTGGGTTTTCTAATACTTTATGTCCCACCAAGTAAAAGCACCTGACTGACATGATTATACGCCTTCAGGTATCTAGTCTTATTCACATCAATCTGTTATAGACTTTTACTATTGTCATTTAAAATTAAGCTCTTTTAACTAGTAAAGGCCTAGAATTGCCATGGTAATTGTCAATTGAGTGATTGACAAATAAATATCTAAGAGAAGTCAGATATTGCCTTTTTGAGTTACAATGTCTGAATTTCTGTTTTCGGATTTTATCTTGGTTGATTCTATAGGCTCCTTGTTGCTTATTGTCTTACGGAATTCCTCGATTCTGTATAATTGTCAGGCTTTGGACACATTTAATACGGCAGTTGTGTCACCAATCTATTACGCCATGTTTACATCTTTCACAATTCTTGCTAGTGCCATTATGTTCAAGGTATATCTTGTATTGCATGAAATGAGGGTTCCCACATTCCTCATGAACTACAACCTCATGTTTTTTTTTCTTCCAATTTTAGGATTGGACTGGTCAGAGTGCTAGCACGATTATTTCTGTGCTGTGTGGATTCATGACCGTGCTTTCTGGTACAATGATATTGCACAGTACAAGAGAGCCCGATCCACCACCTGCTTCAGGTAAATCTATGAAACAATTGGACATATGCTACATATATTGTTGGTAATTACCTTTCCAGATTAAGATCCACATGTTTCTTGTCAACAAATAGAGGTGGTGCTTTTGACCCATTTACTTATGAATGGGTTGATCTTGGTCGATGGGTTGAAAGTCCCCTAATGTGTATATTTTGTGCAGTAGATTGATTATATGTTATTGAGTTCGCATTTAATATAATATAGTTCTGTAATCATTATGTGGTTATTGCCTCTAAAATATATCGTGTACTCATTATTTGACCTGTTACCTGACCCACCAATTTTGCCAAAAAAAAGGAAAAAGAAAAATCTAAAAGGTAAACATTGTTGCCTCCATGTTGACTCTTATTTTGGGGATCAAATGCTTTTTTGCTTGTAGGATGTCAATCTACATCTGTTCATATTTACCTTTTCTGTATAAATGTTAAATAAAAGAACGATAGTGAAGTCTTCACTATACAGATCCTTATTAAGCATATATCATTAACTTATAAGTGAACTTTGTCCACTTAGTTTATTGAAGCTGTTTAAAAGTGTTAGATTAGATTCATGACCCAGGTGGTCATTGTGTCATCATATTCTTCATAAACTGGTACGCTATAGACCATATAAAAAGATAATTTATTTGCATCCGTTATCTTGTGAACCTTGAGGCAGTAATTGATTCAATACAAATGCATTTTACAGAATTGTTTAGCAATATTATTTATTTTCTAAATGCTAGTGCCAAAGAATTGCATTCCCTCAAAGATTTGTGTAGCATTTTATTTTGCCAAGTAAGCCTTAAAAGGATTGGTCGAAACTGGCAGGTCTGGATGACCCACAAACACTTTTTGTTGATGCCGCCCCTTTTATTTCAGTAGGATTTTAATAATGATATTAAGAACTATATTATTACGCTTATTATTCAAATCTTTGAGTAAAAATGATATAAAAGCTTAAATTCTATATAAATAGACTTTTGGGGGGAGACTTTCAACTTATCTGCGAAGTCATATCATGCTGCTTGTTGTAAAAGGTGCTTTGTTGCTACCAATAGGTGCTTTTGAGCATGTTCGACTTCCTCTGAGCACTTCTGATTTTTGCAAGCACTTTTAATCTGTAAATGATACTCATTTATGGTGGTATACTAATTCCAACAAAATTGATAACTTTGCAGATTTGTATTCATCACTTTCTCCTCAAATATCATGGATTGTGCACGCAAACGGGGAAATATGGAAGCCCAAGGATAATGACGAATCATGCCCTGAAGTTGTTGCAATAATTCAGCCGGACCATTTCAAATGATATTTCTGCCGAATGTATATTGACTTAAATTAAGAATTGCACAAATCCTTTTCAAGGCTAATGGAATGCCTCAAAAAAGATTATCATTGCAATCACCAGGTTTACATTACCTTTGCGTTCTCAAGCCACGGATGAGAGGAAATATCCTTGCAGAAGGATATACAACATGGTAATATTTTTTCTTCCGGTGAATATAGAAATGGCTTTTATTTATTAATTTGGTAGTCGTTTGGGATCTTATATTCCCTAATAGTAGTGTATCGAGGACAAATTCATTTATATTGCTATTTCTTGTAGGTTACATCCTACAATAGGTGGTGTTATGCCTTGTAAATGTTTAACGCAATGTATACCTTTCAAAATGAGTAAGATTTCAGTTTAGTCATCCTTGATCTTGCCAATGGAAATATGGAAGTATGTTGTTATATATACGCTTGAACATTGAAAGCCCGGAGATAGGATTTAAGTGGGGTAGAAATATCAGGTAATAGCATTCCAAGGGATATTAAGGTAGCAACTAGTGAAAAAAGTTCGTGTCCAATGGAAACGGAGAACAAAGAGAGGAATGGAGGTCTAGATGCACCTTCTCAATAGACTCTATCCTTTCAGTAGGGTGTCAGGACCTGCATTGTGATAAACTATATTTGTTGTTTACACATGCTTTTTAAGGTGTCTAAATGAGCTTGAGGTTTATTTTTGCAACATTTAGCTTGAGCTTGTCTTGATAGCTCGATAAGTGTTTATTGAAACCCAGCTGTATCTGTTGTATGTTTTGAGCTCATACCTTTTTCAGTTGGAATTTGAACTCAATTTAGTTCCATCTCAGATTCCTGGACATTAGATGATAAAAGCTCAACTCACATGTGGACCGAGTAAAAAACCCTTTTTCCTTGCCATGTTAGTAAACTCACCAAAACCCCTACTGAACAAGGCGGGGCAAAAAAAATCCAATTATGTACTTCAATCAATCCAGATTTTAGTTTGGTTGTCGTTAAGCGTTGAGAATATTATACGGCTTACGCAAATGGCTTGATTACTTAAATAGCAACTTCGTTGGGAACTAAATGTATGATGTTGCATTACTTATCCACCTGATAAGACATACTAGCTTATATAAGATTTAAGGATGTGAAATCTAGCCTCAACTTTTAAAATCAAATGAAAACAAATCCACATTTGCATACATCTATGTGGAACTCATTCATTTTATTTTAGAACGGCAGATATTATTAAATAAAAAATGACAACTAGCAAGGCGCTAGTTATCAGTTCAAAGATACAAGTACAAAAAAGGCACTAAAGAGTAATAAACAATCGACAAAACTCTAAAGCCATCTCGGACCTTAACTGCGAGGTCCGTAAAAGGGATGAAAAAACTCTCGCCACTCACAAAATGGACGGGAGAAAAATCCCCACCCATAGAGGCCCCGCCACTGGTTTTCACTCTAGGGTGTTTTTGATACGGATCCAAACAGGCCGCGAGGCAAAACACACCAAAAAGACACCAAAACACAGCCCCAAGCAAGCGACGATCATCCACCATGGGCAACCCCCGGATTAAGATATCCCGCGTGATATGCGGGGATTAAGATATCCCGCGTGATATGCGGGGATTAAGATATCCCGCGTGATATGCGGGGATGTGGTGACAAAATCCGACCTTATTCAATACCTGAGCAACAAACTAATTTGATGAACCCAACACTTATAACTAATACAAACTACACATATTTTTCATCAACAAAACAAAGTTTTACTTCTATATCTTTCCTTTGGAACCATTTCCATTTAAACAAATTACCGTCCCAACACATGTTTTTCATCTCAATTCTAACACTATATAATAAAATTGACAAACAAATTCAGTTACCTCATTATAGATTTTTGATATTTCTTGAAATAAATCATATTTACCAATATAGATAAAAATTATATTAAAAAAAAAACACCAAACAAACTAAAGTTGTTTAATAATAACATATTAAGTCAATCATCAGTTCAAGAACAATGATAATGCAATTCACAATATCAATATCATAAATTTCTAAGTATGATGATTTCATTGATTAAGCACATATAATCAATAATATACCTCTTGGAATGTCTACCAGGGCTACTGATCCCACGAATCCCGAAATCTCTTCCCCTAAACCGTCTTCGGAAGCAAACGCGTGTATTTCTGACAAGTTCTTCTACAATGTCCATAAGCTTGATATCGGCATAAGCAACAACAGAGAAGTTTGATATGCGAAAACTCTATGCCAAGTCACACCTGCACATTTAACACTTATTTGAATCAAATAAGTTGTAAAGCAGATAGTGGATCCAAGAATTTGTCATACTCTTCTTGTCAGCTTAGCTAAATTAACTTGGAAGAAGATCACTTTGATCGTTACTTGGTATACAATCTGAGTTAGTTTGTCTTAGTCCACACTATCAGCTTGGGAGTAAGACAGCTTGGGGAATTCTGATTAGAGCTGAGTCAACTTGGAAGTGACTCAGCTTGGAGCATTCAGATTGGAGTTGAGTCAGCTTGGAAGTAAGTCAGGTTGCTGCAATTGCTTTCGAAGATTATGGAGTTCTTCTTTGTAACAGTCAGCTTGAGAATCCTGCAAGAGAAAAAACAAACACTTGTACCTGAAAGTTTGATGTTCCTTTGTCTGCTTGCATTGTTGACCTACAAGTGACATCCATATCACTCATTAGGCGTCTTTACCACTTATTGTACACATGACCAAGACTTAGTTCTTGCAATATTTCTATGCAAGCCATATCATCAACATATACATCATTACTGAACAACATCCAGTAACACAAAAAAATAGTTTTTTTTTTCCAATGACAACTACAATTATATGCAAAATTAATGAAAGTATAATAATTTCCCAATTGTGGTGTAAGGATCAGACCTAGTCAACATGGTCAATATGGAGATCAAACCTATGTTCATTCGTATGGTAAACAGAGGATCAGCTTTCAATGCAATGATTCAATGTAACCTTTCACAAATGTCTAATAAGTAAAGGAAGGCTAACTGCACTAATACTACTCTGACTATAGTAAAACTAAAAAAAATAGGACAAACTCTCAAAATCATAGCCAATAAAAAGGGACGTCTAAAAAGGTGGGTTTAAGAACATTGGTATTGGAGCATTGGTTTTCAACTAACTTCAAATCATAGCAAGTTTATTAATTTGGTTTTGAATCAAACGGTTTTGTTTGTTTCGGTCTTTGAGAAAATATTCCAAAGTCAGAACACCTAGTCAACTATCATCATACGACAAGTGTTCAAGGGGCAAGAAAACGTAATCGGATCCATTTGTCACCAAAGAATCAATCACAAATTGTGACCAACCTCAACTGGCATCAAAGGTTCCAATCAAATTGCAATCGTTTTCATACGAAGAACAAACCGAAAACACTAATCACAAAATGTCAGAATCATCAAGAAGACCATCTTCCCTTCCATTAGTATAATGAAATTTGCTTTTTTCACATCATCTTACCCTGCAATGAAAATAATAAACAATGTCATAAATGAAAATTTTGTAATGTCAATTACATATCAACTGAAATCACTCATAGAAATACTAATGGAAATAATCAACATCTACATAAAACAAACTTAAAAACATTATCTAAACTTTAACCATAAAACTTCAACTTACAGTCTCATGAATCATCATCACAAGCTACAACAAACTTTACATATACAATAAATCATTTAATTAAACAAAATCCCCGTACTGAAAGTGAAACTTAAAGCATGACAAATGGTTTATAAAATAAATGCATAGATATGTAAAATTGATAAAACAATATGTGACAACCCCCAAATTTCAGGTTGATTAATTGACTATTATAATTTAAATATGTGATTTATTTAAATTACGTGTATAAATCAAGCAG
>JAOEHQ010046905.1:0-11198 GCA_025447715.1 Asclepias incarnata
AAGGTTCTCATGGTTCTTCCAATTCAAATGGTTCTCACATGAACCTTTTCCTATATATATATATATATATATATATAGGGGTTGGTTCTTGTAAAACAAAACTTAACGTAAAATAAATAAGACAAATTTTGGACCATTAGATAGAGTATTAATTAGTTTAATTAATTATTTGATTATTATAGTTAACAATAAATCACTTTTAAGGATACAATTGACATTTAACATTTAATATGGTCTTCTTTTTTAATGTCTCTTCCATCTTTAATGTTTGATCCCTATTCCCTCCTCCATCATATTTCCTCTCTCGTTGATCAGGAAAGTTGTGATGCATAAAACAATCATTAATGAAAATCGTGATGCACATAACATTTTATCACTAATACAATGAAACATGTGTACAAACGTTGATGCACAATCTAAACTGATGTTGCACAGTCTAAACTGATGCACCAAGACATATTAGAGGAAAAATGAAGCACCATGTCATATTAGCTAAAACACTGATGAACCATTATTAGCTAAAACTTGATTCAACATACAAAAGCTAAGCTACGCCATATTAATAGAAAACGGATGCACAATGATATTTTTTTTATAAATAAGTGATGCACTTTGATACATAGTTAATAGCATACTAATGCATAAATCTAATGTATCACTGATGCACTTTAAAAAGTAAAAAAAATAAGGAAAATGCTAAATACAACCCTTAGGGCAATAGTTAACGTGCATACAATAATTGTACCTTTCATATCAAAAGTCCACCTCCTGAATTTTATGGTAAGTGTACAACTATTTTATGCACCTTAACTACAGCCCTTAGGGCTGTATTTAGCAAGACCCAAAATTTTATTGGTGACACAAATTTATTGTTCAGGTGGTGAGACATCAGGTTTTACTTATGAGGCGGGGGTTCGAATCTTGTAAAATGGAAATTTCTACTATATTAATCCTAGTTGTTAGGGAAGCCTAGTGAGGTTTTTCCTTTGACACCGTTGCTCGGCTCGCAGTAGCGGGATCTGATTTAGACAACCAATTATCCACTATCGAGTTAGAACGACATCATTTGAAATGGATTTGTTTCTATTAAAAGCCACCTATCAAAATAAATAAAACTTAAATCACCAATAAATTTGTCACCATACCCACAATATTGATAAGAACTAGATTAAACTCGTATGTTGTACGGTTACAAAATATAATTATGATCATTATTAGCTAAAAAATGAAATATAATAATTAAGAATATATTTTCATATAAACACTCTATACAACATCAACATAATAATACCTTATAAAAGAATGACAAATGATTTTAATGTCGTAAGTTCATTTAAAAAAAACAAAATTAAACAAAAATATATATTTAATGCAATCATTAAAGTAATTACAGAAATTATAAATCTACTAATACTTCATAGAAAGTTACACTACTTGTTGTCCAATATCAAAACTATCAAATCTTTTGTATCCTTGACTCTTGAATAAGAAACATGAAATTCTCAATACAATATTTCATTTCACAAGAGTTACAACCTTAATTGCATTGACCATAATATAAAAAAAAATACAAACTCAATAAAAAAAAAATTGTATGACAATGGAGGAAAATGATAAAATTTAGTAGACAAAATAAATGATGTAATGTATTTGATTATAAAATATAAATAATAAATTGATATATTCATGGGAAAAAAATCAAGTTGATTTTCGTATAAAGTGTAAAAATAAAATATTTGTAGTTGCCTAATACATCTATTAATCTACTATTAATACATATCGTGAAAGATAATTAGAACATTTAAATCTTTGAAATTCAAAATTTTGAATGCATAGCTCAATTTGTTAAGGCCATCATGATTTTATAGCAAATTAGTATTTTTAATTTTTATATTGACAAATTCTTTATTATGAACATTTGACTAATTGACTATTCAACTAATGACTTAACTAATGACTTGGACTAATGAGTATGACATGGCTAATTGACTATTCAACTAATGACTTGGACTAATGAGTATGAAATGGTTGTACACATGACATGAAAATAGAATAAATAATGTGATGAAATGACAAATAATGAAAAATCCAATATGACAATTAATTATATATGCCAACTAAGATAATAATTATCCTCTCTTAATTTGTTCTTCTATGGGGGTTAATATCTTGATCTCAAGTATCGGCTTATCCATGATATGTAATATCAAAATACACATAATAAAATAAATACATATACAAATCAATGAATCATTCAACTAACTGTAATTGATTGTAACTAATGCAAAATAAAATAAGTTTTAAATATCAATATTAATAGTATAATAAGAAGAATATTATTGTCTTAATAGGACATGAAGAAAAACATCAGGTAAATAACTAAAAAAGATTGAAGAAAGTTAATAAATTATAAATTTAAATTATGAGAAAATATGTTTGTATGTAATTACGTAATAAAGAATGTTATTGACTAAAAGACCCACCCAATTAATTAATTATTTAAAATATAGAAATACTGAAATTAAAAAAAAAAATTTCGAAATATATAACCTAAATTAACGGATTACAATAATAATTTGTGATAAAAATAAAATGTTTCAAATTAAAAAATGCCTAAACAAACGGATTAGATTTAGCTATATAAAGAGATACAATTTAAATTTGAATTTGAATAATTTACATAAAAGCATTTTTGCCAAATAAGATGTCATGTAAGATTAAATGAGACTTAATTGAAGATTATTTTTTAAAAATGAGAAATAAACAAAAATCCTATGTATAAGTTAAATAAAAATGCCACATTAGATCATTCATATCCTTGTTTAATTATATAATAATAATAAATAGATTTCGTAAATGCATCATTTTAACGTTTAATTTATTAGTTTTGTAACCATTATTAGATTAACATGATATGAAATTTGAAAAACTAGCAGGCACGCTTAGATGTTATGTGTTTTTTGATTGTTTGTTGTCATCTTTATCTACACATTACAAAAACTACATTTAAAATTATGAATTGACGAAACAATTATATAAAAGTTATAGCGACGATTACTTTGAACTTCTCCTTAAAAAGATCAAAATAATTATGTAACTAACCATATAAAATAATATTATGGTTTATATTATGTAAACCTTAGGTAAACAAAGGAATGCTAGAGATAAGTTCATGGCGAAAATTACAAAGTTTTATAGACACATTTGCTTTCTAAAGGAGTAAAAAAAAAAGTAAATTGGTAAGAACCCTCTAGTCCTAATGTAAAGACCCAAAACGCACACCGCATAGAATCATGCCCGGTGACTCAGCATTCTCACACATGGATCACAAGATATAGTTTTCCCGCTTGCCTTTTGCAAGTTTCGAACCTGTGACCTGCAGCCTTTATCTGTGGGTCCATGTGGTCACATGGTGACGGTACTATAAAGGAGTATAGATATAGATAAAACATACGTATAAGCGCCGTTGTTTACAACATCGTCACAAGTATATAACAACACAATGATGCAAAGAAAAGTTGAGGGCTAGGAAGCCTGGAAGCTAGGGAAATGCTTAAAACTTCCTGTTAAGTGCATTCTGTCAAACCATCATAAGCATACTATAAGGTAGTTCGGTCTAAAATGAAACACGATTAAACTGGCTAGCATACGCTACTAGTTTTCTTATCATTCACAAACCTCCTCCAATATTTGGTTATTCCTCGTTGCATCTCCTTTACCCTCTGTTCACTAACCTCGCCGTCATTTACAATACTCGTGTTGTGAGTTTGCTGAGCAGCTTCCAGCTCTTTAACCACTTTGACAATATCGGCGATAAGTCTATCTGCTAGGCTATGGCTGAAATCTTCACGAATCACAACTCTAAGAACCGAGATATGTTGTGCATCTGGTGGCATGGTGTATGCAGGAATGATCCATCCAAATCGTCGCAGGGATTCTGATATATCAAATACAGTGTATCTTGAACTGTCTTTAAGTGAAAATGCAAGTAAAGGGACCCCAATGTCCTTGGAGATAACATTAAAACGCCCTGTCTTTTCTAACCCTTCTTTAAGCACCCTTGTGTTTTCGCTACAGTTCTCCATGACATGCTTGTAACCCTAATGAATCAAAGAATAAGCATGAAAAAGTCGTAGTGGCTTAAGATGTGCATTGTGCCGTGGAGGGTAATATTTATTTCATGCCATTGTTCCACACATTTTTAAAAACCGTTGCTTTATGATTCGAATTCACATAACATTTATCACAGAACAGTAACTTTTCTGGTTGCTCATTTACCCCCCAAAAAAAAAACTTTTCTGGTTGCTCCATATCAAGCTCTTGATACCACTTAGAAGGTCCAACCGTTGTGTTTGTGTGGAATGTGTCTTAAAATGAATCGAACATTCTTGACATGTACAAAAAAACTTTCTTGGCATGCAAATAACGCCAAAATCATCGCTTATGCTAAATTACCAATAAAAAGGTCATGTGTGGAGTATGGTTGGAAATTTCAGGAAGTTACCTATGAAACGGATGATTTGGGTTATATCAGTTAAACAAAAAAAAGGTTGGCTAAAAAGGGAATGGGTAAAATGGGTCAAGAGTTGGCTAAGAGTATTTTTAGTGCTAATCAAGACCTCCAAAGTTATTTTATTCAAACCGTTAGATTTTTATTAAAATTAATACTAGTCTTGTAGTCATATTTAACACATAGTGTTCTTAAAAAAAAATCAAAAACTTTGACAATAGATAGACCAACCGAACATGATCCATTCCGACATGTAAAACTATCCATTCTGACATGTAAAAATCCAGTGTGAAGAATTACCTCGAAGCCAAGCCGTATGAACTGATAGTACTGCGCAATTATCTGGCTCGACCCTGCATCCATGTTAATATATTTAGCAGAACACAGAGAATTTAATTCCCAAATCTGATGCATGTCGATAAGAGGATTTTATGCATATAGTAGCTTTTATATCCTAGGGTTCTTTTTGTGTGTATGTGGTTCTCCTCACATAGATGAAACCCACAAATTGTGTTGATTGTTGAGGAACGTATGTATGTTGGAGAAGAAATTAATTTCACCTTTTGAGAAGTTGAGAGTGAAGGTAGGCTGATCAGATCCCAGATAGTTTATGTGAAACACAAGCTCATCGGGCAAGTCCTCTTTATTCCTCCACACAGCCCAACCAACTCCAGCATACACGAGCCCATACTTGTGACCACTCACATTAATGCTCTTCACAAGCGGCAAACGAAAATCCCATTCAAGATCCGGGTAAAGAAAAGGAGCAACAAACCCTCCACTTGCAGCATCGACGTGGATCGGGGTGTCCCATCCTGTTTCATTGTTTTTTACTATTAAAAGCTCATTAAGAAGCTTAACGTCTTCAAACTCTCCTGTCATTGTAGAACCAAGGATTGCAGCAACACAAATCGTGTTTTCGTCGACCATTTCTACTGCTTTAACGGGATCCATCACATAGTATCCTTCTTTCAGGTTTACCTCTTTCAACTCAACCTCAAAGTACCTTGCAAACTTCTCCCAACAAACCTGTGAAACACATATATAACAAATTAGTTAAATATATACACCCTTGAGTTGACATTATTTCCAAACCTGAAAATGTTCAGTTGTGACACCCACAAGTCCTTCGAATAATTTGGTTGTAACAAATAAATTTCTACATTTCGAGGGGACAAACTTTATACATATATAAGTGTAAAAGAGTTGTTTTAGTACTACGTGGGAAATTCTTTATAATTTTATATCTTCTTTTGATGCTTATTAATGGTGGCAAACGGGCAACATTGCAACATTAGATAACAAATGAGCAGATACTGCGATGCTGATACCTTTTATCATACCTTTTCAAAGGGGTCAAATACAAAAGATGAGCCAAAACTGGAATATGCCTAATGGGTCGAACGGGTCAGAGTCATCTACGGTTAATTTTAATGCATAAAACCTCCGAATTTATTCTATTTCAAAAGTATAGATTGTTATTGACATAACTTATGTAATAAGTCTATAAACTGAGTAAGTGAGTATGAAATGGTTTTGGTCAACAAGGACCATTTTGAACCGTCTAGATGAATACCTGTTTGGCCCGGACCCGTTTTCACCTGACTGACCTACTCGGCACACATAAATAGCAACAACTATACCATGTTTATAATGGTGAGCACTGAGCAGTACGACTAAAGTTTACAAGTTTCGTTAAGTCTCAAAGAAAAAAAACTTGTACAAAGTTCAGAGTTGTAGTGACCCACATGAGAAATGAATTGGTAAATCGACTCAAAACAGCCTAGTGAAAATAGATTGTAACCAAACCTGTACGTTAGATCCAGTAACGATGTTAGGGTTATTACAGGGTTTTCCTTGCAATTTTCGCTTCGCTTGCCACTTCCTTTTGAAAGCGAGACCTGCAAGCATTATCGCCTCCGATGACCCTACTGTGCCCACACCAACAGCAGCATCGTCTTCTCCAATGGGAGCATGGAACAAATGTGCAATCATGTTTACACAACGATTCTGAAATACTAAATAAAGCAGCTAAGGTACAAATCAATGATCACCACATCATGAAACCCAATAACTCACCAGTTAGAGGAATAATATGGGTTTGGTTGGTTAATGTATCAAATTAGCAATTTTTTTTACACAAAAGTAGAAACGGGTGGAGTTGGGTTGACCCGCAAACACCTTCTTATCAAAATTTATAAACATCTATTCCACTGAATACATTACCAACCTATTTTATACCTTTTCACTAAAAAGGTAATTTAGGAGATCATATACATTAGAAAAATTACACTTTGGGCAACTTTCGATTTGTCCGCCAACCCATTTGACCTGGTTTTGTTAGCTAGAGATAAAACATAACCCAAGTTCGACCTATCTACAAATAAATTGATTGAAATTGCTACAGTTCAGTTCAGTTTTTGATAGCTCAAGGCACAATAAGTAAAAGTAACAATTATGAGAGCTGATATCGTATCACTGTTTTTTATACTTTTACCATAATGTACAAATAGCACAACATACTATACAAGTATTTAATGCACAGTTATGGTGAAATAATTAAAATGATTGATACGAATATCAATTCCCAACAGATATTGATGAGCATGACCTGAAGTTCAGTAGTGACGGGATACTCATCCATGTCAACATAGTTCTTGTTAATGGAAGCCATAATAAGCTTATCACATTCGGGCTCCATCCACGTCGTAACAAATGACGCCAAATTCAATCTCGGGTTACCATCAAGCATTAGCTCATCATTGATTATTTGATATGCCGCATCCTTTGGTATAGATTGGTCCGGCATCTTAAACCTACAATTATGTGTACAAATGATGTGTACAATTATTACCAAGATTATCGCGAATAGAATAAAAGATTGCTTAGCTGGTTTGGTTAGTATTAATCAATCGGCGTTTATTCCTGGGAGGAGTATTTCAGACAATATCTTGTTGACTCAGGAACTAATGCATAATTATCACTTAGATAGAGGGTCTCCTAGATGTGCTGTAAAAGTTGACATCCAAAAGGCTTATGATACTGTGGATTGGAGATTTTTAAAGCGGATTCTGTATGAGTTTGGGTTTCATGCCAACATGGTGCACTGGATCATGGTTTGTGTTGCTACCTGCTCCTTCTCGGTTTGCATCAATGGAACTCTAAATGGCTTTTTCCCTGGTAAAAGAGGTCTACGGCAAGGCGATCCTTTATCTCCCTATTTGTTTACCTTAGTCATGGAGGTCCTGACGTTAATGTTGCAACGAAATGCTAGTGATTCTGGTCTTTTCACATTTCATCCGAAATGTGAGGGATTGGATATTATTAATCTTTGTTTTGCAGATGATTTAATCTTCTTCTTACATGCGGATGTGAACTCAGCCAAGATTATTAAGGATACTCTCGATGAGTTTAAAGCTGTTTCTGGTCTTGCACCGAGTTTCCCCAAAAGTAAGGCTTATTTCTGTAATGTTTTAAATCATGTCAAGATTTCTATCTTGTCTGTTTTTCCTTTTGAGGAGGGGTCGTTACCGGTTAAGTACCTTGGTGTTCCTTTGGTAGCTACTAGATTGGTTTATAGGGACTGTCGAGAGCTGATTGAAAGGGTGAAACGAAGAGTCGCTGATTGGAAAAACAAGTTTCTATCCTTTGCTGGGAGGTTGCAACTTATCCAATCGGTGTTATCTTCTATGCATGTATATTGGAGCACTATGTTCATGCTTCCTAAGGGAGTAATCCATGATATTGAGCAAATCATGAGGAATTTCTTGTGGTCGAAGGGTGCTTTACAAAAAGCCAGATCGAAGGTTGCTTGGGAGGTGGTTTGTCTCCCAAAACATGAAGGAGGATTAGGGATACGGGGGTTGTATGCCTTCAATATCGCTCTAATGACGGTTCATGTTTGGAACTTGATGGTTCGTAAGGAGTCCCTTTGGGTTAGATGGGTTCACATGTTCAAGATTAAGGAGAAGAGTTTCTGGGAAATCCCGTACCAGGGTAATCTATCATGGAGTTGGAGAAAGATGTTGCAGATTAGGCCAGTGATTCGGAGCTATTTTTGGTATCAAATTGGAAATGGGCTCACTGCTAACGCTTGGTTTGATAATTGGTGTGAGGCTAGCCCACTCTCGAACTTCTTTTCGGTTCGTGAGATCTTCAATGCGGGTTTTTCGCTTACTACTTCTGTAGCGGAACTGAGTTCGGACGACCAATGGTCATGGCCTATGGTTTGGAATGCCAGACTACCCTTTATGTTATGTATCCCGCCTGTTCTGGATCGGCCAGATTCACTTCTTTGGAAAGCTAGGAATGAAGTGCTGTGCGATTTCTCTGTTGCGCATGCTTGGGAGGTTATCAGGCCTAGAGGTGTCATAGTGCCATGGTTTCATGTCGTCTGGTTTAAGCAAGGTATCCCTAGGCATGCCTTTCTATTATGGCTTATCGTTAAGAGGAAACTTAAGACCCAAGATTTGCTCAGCTCTTGGGACGTTGCTGCCATAAATGGCCCGGCGATGTGCTCTTTGTGTAATTTGCAAGAGGACTCGCATACTCACCTTTTCTTTCAGTGTGGCTACGCCTCTCAGGTTTGGAAAGGAGCTTGTGCAAGGGCGAAGCTTGCTTCCTTCTCGGTTGACTGGGACTTACTTCTTAACAGTTTTGTTGCCATTGCGGGTTCAAAGAAAGCTGATCACATCATTGCAAAACTGGTGCTTGCTGCTTCGACGTATATGGTGTGGCAAGAAAGGAATAATCGAATTTTCAAAAACCAACAAAGATCGGTTGGGCAGATGATTGACTATATAATTGCAACGGTAAGGTTAAAGCTGCTATCTTGCCGTTTCAAAAGGACTCAAGGGATCAATCAGATTATGGATACCTGGAAGCTGCCATCTACAATTTGTAAAGATTAGCTAGCTGTGGTTGTTTTTCTTTTTTTGTATCTTGGTGTATTATTTAGTTTTCATGTGTAGTGGATGTACTACCATGAAAAGTGGTTTCTTGTTTGTTGCTTTTGAGCATGTTTGTGTACTAGTCGAAATGACACTCAGTCATTACGCTTGATCCTTTTTTTCGTGGTTAATATATAAATCTAACCAGGGTAGAATCCCTTTTACCCAAAAAATGATGTGGGCCAAGCCATTTTGTATTTTGTATTTTGAGGACTAAGATAAAGTAATAAGGGGGCTTCAATAAATGGTCAGCTATAGTGCTCCATTTTCAGCGTTCGACCAGTCAAAACGACCGGTGAAACGAGGAGCACGTTTCTACAAACCGCCGTGGTCAACCTTCGGGCCCAAAACGCCATTTTCTTTGAGTTTTTTTTTGCCTTTTTTTGCATTTTGCCATTTTCGGTTTGTCGTTGTCATAACTTTTGCCCACTTGTATTTTTAAGCCCAAACAAATTTTGCTTGTCTTTTATATGCTTGTAAACCATGAGAGGTTGATTAGCTGTCAGTTATATGAAAAATCATTTTTCTCCCTATACACTAGTGTGTTAGTGTGCGAAATTTCCCAATGATAGTTGAAAGAATTGTTTCTGGTATTCATGTGAATCAACTCATGTGAATCAACAGGTATATCAACAAATCATACTCCCACATTATCAAGAGGCGGAAGTAGTGTAATTAATTAAGTTAATTATGCTAATTAGGAGGTTTAGAGGTATAATTAAGTAAAGTGTAGTGTAGGTTACCTTGGAAGAGAAGCACGAACATATCTAGAGGCGAAAGTATAGTGCAAGTTCTGATCATAATCTACGCTCGTACTGCTTATCGCCATTTACTCGATCCGTCTTAAATTAATTAATTATTTTCACAAATTTTTATTATTAATTCAACTCGATCGGTCTCTTTGCCTAGTTCACAAATACATGCATTATGTTCATTCATCTCATGCATGTTGCATATATATTTATCAACAATCAAAGGTGACACGTAGATTAATTAATTAATGTGATTTATCATACTCCTTTTTTTTTTCTTTTTTTTTTTTTTTCGTTTTTTGCTAAATACCGATAATCAATAAATTTATTACTAGGCACGTGTAATCGGTACATGGATATGGGTGAATCTAGCTTGTTTGCATGTAGCCCAGGTGTACCCCATACCTAGCTAGCTACCTACACGTACACGTCATGTTTGACCAGTTTTATGTTTAAATTTAAGAGTTTGTTTAATTATCTACTATTTTTCCGCGTAATACGCGAGATAAACTTATTAAGTTTTTATAATTATATAATTAGTAGTTAAAGATAAGCTATGTTGAAAAACGATGATATTATTATTCATAAAATGTTTGGTATCGAATATGGTTAGTAAGATATGTATGTTATCTTTATCTTTACTCATTTATAAAAATTCTAGCCCCTTCTATTTTTGGAAATGTTGAGAAAAAAAAGATGCAAAATGACTCAATTGCCCTTATTGAACCCCTCTTTTGGAAGAAGTTATAAGAAATTACCCAATTTACCCTTAATGAACTAATTTACACCCTAAACCCTTATCTTTTTATTTACATCTTAAATCATTATCTTCTTATTTACACCCTAAACCCTTATATTCTAAATTTAGATGATTCTTGTTGAATAATGATGATATTATTATTCGAAAATAATTTTTAAAGTTGATAGCTCGTAAGATATGCTTGTTATATTTTTCTATAATGACGATGTAACTTAAATATAGATAAA
>JAOEHQ010046906.1:0-11197 GCA_025447715.1 Asclepias incarnata
GGTTTTGACCGATTCTTTCGAGGTTGACCGAGTTTTACACGTGACCAAGCCGTTGACCGAGTTTTGACCCGATTCAGGCCAACTCGACTCGTTGACTCCCCGAGTCCGAGTCCGAGTCCGAGTCCGAGTTCTCGGCCGAGTCGGCCGAGTTTTACAACACTGCTTATAAAGCATTTTGGGGGTAATATTTTTCAAATGTCTTGAATATTCAGATTTTGAAATGTCCATATTACCACTCTTACATATTTACACCATATATCCCTATCTCCTAAAATTCCTACGTTAACTCATTTGCATCAATAACCTTTACATCAATTACCTTTAAATCAATTACCTACACTATCCGGCGACGCCATCACCATCGCAAGTTACTGGCACCATCACCAATCGATGCCACCACCTTACCACCGCCGTCGCCGCATAACGCGGATAACCTTCTAGTGTTTTTTAAATCATCATCAGAAAATATAAATCTATTTTTCAAACCTTTTTTTTTAACGACAAATTTGGGCTCAACGACATGCATCGTCATATACCCAACTCCAATTCAAGGAGAAACTCATTCTAGAAAACCCTTTGTCTCCATTCTTGGAGCATTTTGTTCACATCAGTATTTGAACTCAAGACCTCTACGTCTCAAGTTCCCTCATATATCAATCCATCTATTTATGGTTGGTTTTCAAACAGGATTATTGACCAAGTATTTAATTTAAGGGTTTTGCTAATAATAGCCTTTAGGGTTGTCGATAAGAATAATCATATTCATTAATTACACTTAGACTCGGCTTTTATATGAAATATTTCAATTAATACATTTGGATTTATGTATTTAATACAGTCAGACTTTCCTTTTAAATAACGTGTATTAATTGAAATTATTTAGACAAGTTGTAATTAATGTATATGATTATTTGTATCGAAAGTTCTGCTATCATTAATAAAACCCTTAATTTAATTAACAAGTTTAATGAGTCGATAGGATCATCCTGCTACTCAGTGATTGGATATAACATGTCACACTTATCTATGAGTGGTAGGTGATATCCACACTCTTTAAATCGCGTTTGCAATACCAAAAGTAGAGTTTTGCTGAATATAATAATAATAATTATCATTTCATTTCATTATAATTATAATAATAAATAATAAATAATAAGAGGAGTACATTGTGCATATCTACTTATACTCTATATTATATACATATACATATAGGAGTATATATGTATAGCCAGTTTTATCTCTCTCTAAAGAAAACCAGATCCGTCTGTTTGTTTCTCTCTCTAGATTTTTATATATACATTCACATATATATATAATAATAAATCAGAATCAATAAAAAAGAAGATGGCACAAGCTGTTGAAGATTGGTATAAACAGATGCCAATTATCACTCGTTCATATCTCACTGCTGCAATTGTTACCACTATTGGTTGCTCCCTTGAGGTTTTTTTTTTCGTAATTTTTTTTTTTTTTTTTTTAAGGGTTATGTGATATTTTGTGTAAAGGTTAATGGGGTTTTTAGGGTTTTGATTGATTGTTTAATTTATGAGATAAAGGTGTTAACTTTCCCCTAATTTGGTGAAAATTAGAAGAGGACTAATTTGAGATTGATGCTCAATTAGGATTTTTTTATTTTTTTTTAAGAAGATTACGTTAAATAATTATGTTATTTCCAGTGATTTTATTGGTTGATGTGATGAAAGTGTTTGACAATAGGCTTATAAACTCTCACTGTATGTGTGTCAGTGTGTGTGTGTGTGTGTGTTTAGTTGCATTGTAACAAAATGGAACCCAAGAAATGTTGAATGGAGGGTGGAAACAGTAGCAAAGATATAAAATCTATGAAGGGTTGTGTGCTTATTTGATGTATGATTCTATTCTTATTAGCTTTTGTACTCCCACAATGTGGCGGGGTAGCTAAAATGAGAGGAGAGGAAGAGGGTTTGGTGTGTGCGTGTGTGTTATATGGCGTGTCAGTTACTCTGTAAGGTTGTGTGCTTGTTTATACAGTAAAAGGGGTGATAGGGGGTATATTGTTATAGGTTTAGGATATCCGAGCAATGAGATTTTTCAAAGACTGATTTCCTTAATTTTATACCATTGTCCAAACATTTTGAAGGCCGCACAGGATAGATGCTATATATAATGATATAAATAGACTGTATCAACTTTAAATAAATGAAAATTTTATTTGAACAGTTATTACGAAAATGATATGATATGATAAATTGAAACTATTTGTAGGATTATCTGTGAAGTTGCTCCAGATCATGTATTCATTAGCATGAATGCATGATTTTTTATATGTGTAATGCTAGGTAAATTTGAAAGCAATGTCTTGGAGATACTACATTAACTATTGAACCTGATTTTGTATAACATTGTGCAGATCATCTCGCCCTATAACTTATACCTGAATCCCAGACTTGTCGTTAAGCAATACCAAATCTGGCGACTGATCACTAATTTTCTTTACTTCAGGAAAATGGGTAAGCATTCTTGCACGTAATTATTTTCCAGCTTGGTTTTTTGCTGTCATTGATACAAGAATTGTATTTTGGGGTCTAACATGTTACATGTCTAAACGACACACGAAATCAAGATGATACTTATTAGCTTTGTCTATGTTATATTCCTTTTAAAAGTGGAACCATAATCCATATCTGGATTTGGATTTAAACTGATTATTGCTACTTCAAGTCATAAAATCAGGTAGAATGTTTGGCAAAAACTGATCATGTTTAAAGGAAAGTACGGACTATTTAGTGTCAAAATAAGCAGATTGAGAAAACAATCATTGAAAATTAAAATAAAGTTTTGAGGTTACTTAACTACCTCTTATTCTAAGTGTTTAGATCTGATTCTCCAAGTTAATCACCCTGTAAATGCACATATCGGCGATGGCATGTGGAAAAGTTTTTTTTCCCTATTATTGGCTTTTGCTTTCTACCACTTTTGTCTGGCATGTTGTTTGAGTATAATTCTGATGGATGGAAATAATATGTTCTTGTAATCATTCCTTTCTTTGTGATACTTATGTCCAAGCTCCATCTGTCTGCACAAAAGTTTGTTATGGTGACCCTTATGGCTTCCTGAAAAGTTCCCCTTTTTTTCCTTTAACCAAATGCATTCTCGTTAATCATATTACTCTAACACGGTAATTCTTCTTATCTTTACAGACTTGGACTTTCTGTTTCATATGTTCTTTCTCGCTCGATACTGCAAACTTCTTGAAGAGAATTCATTCAGGGGAAGGACCGCGGATTTCTTTTATATGCTCCTATTTGGTGCAAGTGTTTTGACCGGTATTGTACTTGTCGGAGGGATGATACCGTATGTGTCGGAATCTTTTGCTAAGATCATTTTCCTTAGCAATTCACTAACTTTTATGATGGTAATTAGTTCATTTTTATATATGTTTGTTATCTAAGTCTGGGGCAACTTGAGTTTCTTATGAGTTAAAAATTGATTTTCTTGGTTTTGCAGGTCTATGTCTGGAGCAAGCAAAATCCATTTATTCATATGAGCTTCTTAGGCCTCTTTACTTTTACTGCGGCTTACTTACCTTGGGTGAGTTATTGTCAATATGTACACCTTTAGTTTCTTAGGGTTCATCATCGTATGCTAATTTACGCTTTTAATTCTTTACATAGATGTTTAACTTTCTCAAGTTTTATATATTTTTGTCATAGGAAAATGGCATAAAAAGTTACTCTTGTTATCGCCTTTTCATCTATAGTTACTATTTTTAGTGTGTCAATTTAAGGTAACCGAATTGTTTCTGGTTTCAAAAAATTGGGACTTTTTAGTACTTTTTTAAAAACCAAACATAACTTGAGTACCTTATTTTTGAAACCAAACGTAACTCAAGTGCCTTAAATTGACGGTTAAAAAGAATAATTCTTTAAAATGAAAAATGAGTATAAATAGTACCTTTTTATGTTAGTCAATGTTCTCATATTTATATGGTTTCCATTCACCTAATCTGAGAAACAAAAATGCAACCGACAAAATGGAAAACGGATAAAAATGATACTGTATTTTGGATCATTGTACATTGCATTCATGTTAAGAGTGTAGAGTTCTTGTACTATCCTAAACTCGAGCTAAGGGTCCTTTGTGGATCTTTCACTTTTATTTTGAAAGGCAAAGACTTGCATTTCTAAACTATCTAATTATTTACACCAATTGTCTCAAGTGAGACTTGAACCCACAACCTGTTGGTTGATCCCTTGATGGGCAACACCAATATCGCTAGGCCAAATGCCCTTTGGTGATCTGCATCGAAGGATTCTAAATTTGAGTTTAATGATCTCTAATCCTCTTGTTATCCTGCAGGTTTTACTGGGCTTCTCTGTTCTTGTTGGTGCTAGTGCTTGGGTGGATCTACTCGTAAGTCCAAAGTGTTCTTTTTTATTGAAACATTTTTTATAGAACATGCAGTTCAAAGAAATGCTTGATTAGTTGCCAATTATAAAATACTCAGTGCTACATGTAGACCTAAATAAACATCATCAGTTTCTTTGAAATTCCCAAACATGGAATGTGACTGTTCTTCATAGCAGATCATGAAATAGAAACTGTTGAATTTGTCATGAGACCGAGCAAGTATATATCGGATGGAGTATTAAGAGGAAATGAGGTGGATTCTTTGAAGGGTGTTTTGGTTGATGGAAAGAGTGTGAAGATTAGGAGAGAGGATCCTTTGTGTCCAAAATGAACATAATATGTAGTACACATTTTAATCATTTTAACATTTTCATGTTTTGTTTCTCATTTATTTTTATGAGTAGAACTGAAGTGGTGATATATGATTGTGTGATGTACATAGTTCTCTATTGATGCTTTATTTTCTGAACTCAGGGAATGATCGCTGGTCACGCCTACTATTTCCTTGAAGATGTGTATCCAAAAATGACTGGAAGGCGACCACTAAGAACCCCATCATTCATCAAAACGCTATTTGCGGATGGCGATGAACCTGTTGTAGTAGCACGTCCTGCAGAAGTGAGATTTGCCGCTCCACCTATTGATGAAATAAGGCGATGATCCAATCAATGGAAGGTTAAGAGTAATGTGAGCCTCCTACAGAGTTTCATGTAGAAATCTTTTCTTAGAGGTTGCACGGCAGCTTTGTACCTCAACTGCACATAACTTAACGATGTTTTGTTAGTTGCTTGTGTAAAGAAATATTGAGAACTAGTATATGGATATTTATTGTTTATGAACTGATTGTCCGTAACTGTTCCAACTTAAAAAGTTTTGTTATTGCAATTGCCAAGTGAGGGTTGATGTGTCCAATTCGTTAAGATGGTGTGAATAAAACATAAGATTAGTCTGATAAGCTATGCCATGGTAGGTTGGTAAGATGTTATTATACTAAAAAATGCAGGGGCTAATAACTTATCATGACATTTGGCTTGTTTGTATTGCATATCTTCGTCCAATTAACGATTAAATCACAGCTAACTGTACATAGGTTGCCCAATAGGTCAAAGTGAACTGTAAATAGAAAAGATCATGTATGTACAATGTGATTGGTTGTTTATTTTCCTATGATAGCTAAATGTATGTACAGTTTGTTATCATGATAGTTATATATGTGTATGCAAACTATCCATGAAATAATATGGACAGTTGCGAAAGGAAAACAATTCAAGAGATCTGCCATATGCTATTCTTTGGCTGAATTCTTTGGTATGTGTTAACCATTTTCTATTCTTTGGATGAAAATTTGATATTCAAGAGAAAGAAAGCATCAAAACAATATTTACTGCTTGGAAACCTACCTGCTAATAAGATTTGCATACATACGACCATTTTTTCTAACACAAGATGGTGCTAAGTTTATTTTTATATCAACAATTGTTGATTCTATACCATGGTGTTATATATTTTGTATTGGCAAGTAAAATATTTACTATAAATAAATTACAAGCCACAAAAAAATTTACTTTTATATCAGGTACAGACATAAACTGGCTAAAAAGAAGGTACAAACATAAACCTAATTCTTTAAGTTCTACACTTCTTCGGAGTACATAATACAATGGTGATTATATGGATAGCCACCACTTTAGGTTCCAAATTTTCAATGAAGAAATTGATCAAAAAAATTTCCCCAATCAAGTTGCAATGACAACTGATACTATAATTCTACAACAAAATAGCAGCTTATTGTAGTCTGCCCAAATCCAACAGCATCAAACACTGAACGAACTATTAAGCTCGTGAACTCCACTGGCAGGTGAATAAATACAGGCGATGCTAACGAATAGGGTGGTACTGTGCCGATACTCTCTTGGGAGGTAGCTTTCTAAGAATGTAGAGCACGAGAGCTGATGGGAGGATCTCAACAAGCTGTTCAAGGAAGAAAAGGGAGATCATATTATGTCAGGTGAACAAGTGAATAAAATAAACGTCAGATTGAACTGGACGACACTAAAAGTCATGGTTTGGAAATCATGTCAGTTTGACCCCTTTCTGTAACACCAAACCACTGCTTAACCAAGCCAGTGAATAAATTTCAATAGTTATTATCTATAAGTTATGTTTATAAAATATACTTCAGAAATAAATTAACTCCTGCCAATACTGTTTGAAAAAGGGAGAATGTTTATAATGCCCATAGAACTTTTGCAGTTCTGTCCTAAAAGGTGCTGAGATTCTGAGAAACAGAAAGAATATAAGAGGCTGTGCAGCTATGCAACCTGGTTGATTTACAACATATCTGGGCAAGTTGCCTGATGACAAAAATAGCCCTGAGCAACACTGAGACTATAACTAAAAGAAATAAAACCTCAAGGACCAAGCAAGAGGTGGGGTAAAAGGGACTGTGGTCTTAGACCCCGGGATGGCTTTCATTTCATTATTTTGGAATTGAAATTAAAGAGTAATACTAATTAATATCATTCACCAGTATCAATAGGGCCGGATTTGTTGTGAACGGACCTGGTTATTTGGCCTCTTTTATAGTTCAAAAGCCTAAATGATTGCAATAATTCAGTTGCATCCATAAGCGTTACCCTTATGACCAAAAAAACACAAACATGACCGAATGACTAAAATGAAGATTGGGTGTTAATATAGTACCATGTAGAAAATCAAATTTAGAACCGGGTGATCAAGTACGTCCAATGAAGCTTGTGAATCAAAAGCAGATAGGACATCCTGCAATTAATAAAGTCAGGTTTAAATACACTCAGATGGTATAAATGCATATGATTGAGTGGTGGGGTGGTGTAGGGGTGATTGTTTAAACATAAGCAAACACTTTGATCTAATCATATACGTGATAATATGAATCTTCTCATTAAGATTTCTTATCATTCCGGGCACTCTGATCTATTATTAACAATCTTTCTATAGAAAAAAACAGCCTAGAAATTTGACTAACATGCAAACAGTTGCATGTCAAATTCAAGAATGTAGCAACTCTTCCTATGCCAAGTTCTCGCCACAATAATAGTTGATAATAAAGATCGGATCTTACCATAAAGCATCTTACAAGAAAACAGGTAAAGCATATTCCTGTCACAGATCCCACCTGCACCAATTAGCATGAGTTATAAAGGTAATGACAATTCACTTCATAGTAATTGATAACCAGTTGATTAAAGCCAAATAGAGTTTGGTAGTCAGTTGATTATTGTAACTTAAATCAGAGTAAGCTAATCAGTTGATTAAAGCCAAATAGAGTTTGGTAGTCTTACATTTAACTCAATAATCAGTTTTCTTCTGGTTATTTCAACCAGATATAATCAGAACTAAGATTATTACTTCCCACCAAGTTATGATTATTAGAAGGAAACTAATTTGTACAGCATTCTGGAACCACTAGAAACATGCACCAACCTCGTGAAGTTTCTTTTGTCTCCCTTTAGACTCGATAGGAAACTGTCGCAGCATGACAAATAACCTACAATAATGATTCTATGTAACAATTTACAGACATGGAAATAATCTGAAACAACTGCTAACAGAAAGTAATCTATATATTTAATCATATTGCCAATATGTATTAGAAGTCTCACCTTCCTCCATAAAGCAGGAAACCCACCGCTGCCATAAGTGATACAACTGCAGGACAAAATATAAAATATGAATATCTCCTAAAAGTAGAATAAAGGGTCAAATTTTGGTATTCATGCACAAAGCTTTTAATTATGTGCAACAATAAGGTTTCAATTTATGGAAACTTTCAACTTACCATTAATTATTTTCCAATTGTCATTATGATATCAGTTTGGCACCACAAGATTCCATTATTTGTTACTACCAATAGGTATCTTAAACATTTGACCAATAGTCAAGAACTTCACCAAAGCTATGTGCAATGTGCCCGACCAAACATTGTGATTTTCAAGGAATGGAAGGGGCACTTCTCAAAAGAAAGAGTTTGTTTTGTTACCAAATTAGTCTATCATGTATATACATTTCCAGAATTTAATGTCAGCTTCTGGTTAAGATAAATGGAGTATTTGGGCCTAACCTGCAACAAATATCTTTCCGAGCAATTGCACTGTGCGGCTATCATCCAACCATAGGTATAGCCAAAGACAACCCTGATGCATACAACTCATGTCAAATACTGATACCAAGTAGATTAAAAACTTGGCCTGGATGTTTATAGAAAAGTGGAAACTTCTGACGAGTTTTCAACCAACATATACAACCTTAGTGGTTACTGTTTTTTGAACTTCTAATGGACATACTGTATGAGATCACATACGACGTGTCAAATTCGGTAAAAGGCTCAACTAGAAGATTAATTAGAACGAAAGCGTATAAGTAGCTTACTTGGATCAAATAAACCCCTGCATTAACTGACACATAAACAACCCTAAGTTTATCCGTTGGTAAACTTTTAGCCTGCATAAGAGAAATAATAAGATACAAAGATAGACGACGTGATACCCCCAATAATGTGACTGGAGACGCAAAAAATCAAGTTAACTTGCCTGATGATATATCTCTGCCCAAAATAGGACAAGTAGAGTATATGTTGAGAAAAATAGTAGACTAGGAACTTCCAATAGCATCCAAATGCAAACCTATTAAGCAATTTTTTGTAGGTTACATGTTTGTAATATATATAAATATAAGATGAAATCAGATTATTAACGCTTTTGTAATCATATTTGACACCTAAAAAAGAGTAAATGGGTGGGAACCCCCTGGTCTCATGTACCGTCTTGGTACCCAGAGCGCACACCGCATAGAACTCATGCCCGGTGAAGCACAATCCTCACACATGGAGCACAAGATATATTCTCTCCACTTGCCTTTGGCAAGGTTTGAACCTTTGACCTTGCAGTCTTCATCTTGTGGGCCCATGTGGTCACATAGTGGCGGTACCAGTTGATCTATGATCAATTGGTTCATATTTGACACCTTAGTTATTTA
Organism: Asclepias incarnata; assembly: GCA_025447715.1. Lineage (NCBI taxonomy): Eukaryota > Viridiplantae > Streptophyta > Magnoliopsida > Gentianales > Apocynaceae > Asclepias > Asclepias incarnata. Next base: position 9,406 of record JAOEHQ010046906.1, read on the forward strand.
TAAATAAGAATAAGAAGTTTTTAGAGGAAAACTTTTCCAGGTCAACTCAGCCAGTTAGCTTAGCCACCCTACTTCTAAGGAAATGGCATACTCACCTTCGGATGCAAACTGAACACTTGTAAGTGAAACCCAAAGACAATGGCACGAACTGCAAAAAGACAAGAAATATGTACCTATCAGTCATCAATAATAACCTTTCAAGAGAAAAGCGTTCAACAGATGATCGATGTCCTACCTCCGTTCACAACGAAATTCATGAGATGGAAAACCTTTTGTGTTGTCCAACCATACTCTGGCACTCTTATTTCGATCCTAATTAACTGAAGCTGCAATCATGTAGAGCAGTAGACAATATTAAAACATCATTATGTGAATATGATGATTAATCCATCATGTAATTGATAAACCATGAAGACTAAATAGTAAAAAGTTATCACAAAAACATCTACTTTTGGCTTATAGGCAATATCTGCCAATTTTTATCTAGACAAGTACATAAGAGCATACAGAGGGGTGGCTACATAACATTGGCATCACACTCTCATGTCACCGTCACGTCAACATCATTTTGAACCCCTTTTTTACCCGGAAATAAATCACACTGATATATGCCAAACAACACACACGAGAAACACGTGAGGAAGACCACATTGGTCTCTTCATGCCAGCTCCAAGCAATAATCACACCGTGATGGAGCCACCACAAACACAGTTTCACTAAGTGATCTAATCGTAACAATCCAAATCAAAGTTCCTTCTAACTAGCCTGCAAATTCATATCATAACTTTATAATCCACACCTATGTAAACATTAGGGCTTCTTAGTTTATGTCTATCCATAAGGGCTTTAGTCATATCTCAGAAAAACACCTCATTCCAACAATTTCTTGAAAATAATATCTTTAAGCCAAGTTTTTAAGTAAACCTAATTTACCAAAGTTTAAATAACATATTAATGATACACCCACATCACATAAGATTTTCCATGTTCCCGTGACCGTTAGATGTTCACCTAGCGAGATTCGAACCATACACCCACCCACATCACATATTACTCTAAAATAAACTTTATATATACAGAAAAGTATATTTATTGTATGGGTAAGATAACTTACAAGTGCAATAGCAGAAACAAGGGCATAAAAAGCACAAAGAGTGAAAAAGATTCCATCTTGCCACTTGCTTGATTCATTTATCATCTCCCACCAATCAGATGATGACAAGCCATCAATCAACTTCATACCCACTTCCATTCTTGTCATTTTAGCTCAAAATCACAAGTTTCGTGATTGATTAATCGATCCCCGCAATCAAAATTGATTCAAGATGGATGGATATTGGGGGAGAAAGAAAGATTAGACAGAATCTTGGGGTTGTGTTTTTGGTTGTACTGCTTGTTAATTACAAAGTCATTGATTGATTGATTGGGTGGTTTATTGGGATGCCCAAAAAAATAAGTTAAGAAAAAAAAAAGTATACTCTTAATAAAAAAATGTAGGATAAGAAAATAAAAATATGAAGTTGACTGGAGTTAAAGAGGATGGTAGAATTTTAGAGAAGTCTCCAAAGTTTGTTCCCACCTTCACTAAAGATTTTTTTTTTTTTTTTTGATTGGACTAACTAATAAAGAGATTTAGTGGTCACCTTTTCATTAAAAATTTATGTTGTTGTTGTGTTTTTAGGTGACGGATTATAAATGGTGGGAAATGATCATTTGTACATAAAAATTTATGTGAAAATCAAGGAATAAATCTCAGCCACACATTTCCTCCTATTTTTCTCTCTCCTCTAT